>OOFE01046924.1:0-24352 GCA_900323365.1 Monocentris japonica
AGAGAGAGAGAGACAGAGAGAGAGAGAGAGAGAGAGACAGAGATAGAGGGAGAGAGAGAGAGAGACAGGGAGAGGGAGAGAGAGAGGGACAGTTTTACTGATTAAACCTGATTCCTGGACAAACCAGCGTTAGAAAGACAGAGAGCTGGACTGAGAGAGAGACAGGAAGTGAGACAGACAGGACAGAAGAAGAAACAGAAAGAAACACTGAAATAATAACGCAGTGAAAACACAGTGAGACGAATCACGACGACCAGGACTGTCTTCTTAGGTCTGTTGTCCTGGACCATGTGTCAGTAGCTACTGTACTACTATGTTAGTCTGTTAGGTCTGTTGTCCTGGACCATGTGTCAGTAGCTACTGTACTACTATGTTAGTCTGGTAGGTCTGTTGTCCTGGACCATGTGTCAGTAGCTACTGTACTACTATGTTAGTCTGGTAGGTCTGTTGTCCTGGTGTGTCAGTAGCTACTGTACTACTATGTTAGTCTGTTAGGTCTGTTGTCCTGGACCATGTGTCAGTAGCTACTGTACTACTATGTTAGTCTGGGAGGTCTGTTGTCCTGGTGTGTCAGTAGCTGCTGTACTACTATGTTAGTCAGGTCTATCATTTGACAAAAGCCATTGGGATTCGACCCTGTGACATTCAGAGAACGCTGCAGCTCATCGTCTGTCCCGTCAGCTGATGATGAACTAGTGTGGCGTCGGGGACATTCCTCCTGTCAGACAGGAAGCTGAGTTAAAGCCTCTGCAGCGTGTTGTTTACTGCCTTCGACAGCGGTTCACAGAGCTGCAGAAAGCTGCGGCGTGACTCCTGTTTACTAACAGTGTGCCGGCTCACATGTGGAGCCAATAAGACGCCAGTGATCTGGACCAGATCTGGACCAGATCTGGACCAGATCTGGATCAGACCCGAGTGCAGCTGATCACCATGCAACTCCAAGACAGACAGAGAGACAGGCAGACAGGCAGACAGGCAGGCAGACAGACAGACAGACAGGCAGGCAGTCAGACAGAGACAGACAGACAGGCAGACAGACAGACAGGCAGGCAGGCAGACAGACAGACAGACAGGCAGGCAGACAGACA
Organism: Monocentris japonica; assembly: GCA_900323365.1. Taxonomy (NCBI): domain Eukaryota; kingdom Metazoa; phylum Chordata; class Actinopteri; order Trachichthyiformes; family Monocentridae; genus Monocentris; species Monocentris japonica. The sequence continues at coordinate 1,089 of OOFE01046924.1, forward strand.
GACAGGCAGACAGCTTTAGCTACTGAGCTACTCAAGACCACAGCAGCTGCAGATAGTAGTTAGTGTTTGTTATTACCTGCAGGGAGTCCCAGGTGGGCGGGGCTTACTGCAGCTGGACAGTTCAGGTTGTGCCAGCTAAACTGCCAATCACAGAAAATCATACTGAAGTAACTTTCAAGCAGCTTTAGTGTGATTTTCTATTGTCTGTCAGCCCCCACCATCTGGTACAAACCATGAGAAGACCAACACTCATCTGTTAGTGGTGAAGAAACTCTCCAAGGTTGACAGAAAGACATAAATGTTTCATCTCAAACTGTCGATCCTCTGCCCACATCCAAAATGAAACTACGTCAAGGAGCAGCTCCACAGTCACAACTCTTCTGATTCCTTGCAGAGAGGACGCTGGTGTGTGTGTGTGTGTGTGTGTGTGTGTGTGTGGTGGGTGGGGAGCAGAAAAGAGCACAAAGCCCTCACAGTCAGCTGGCAGCGGAAATCGAAGCACAGCACTTGTGGTAGTCATAGCAACTTACCAGCCAGCCTTACACACCGCTCTGCTGCAGTTCACACCGAGTGATTGAAAGCAAACAATCACCATTTCAAATGGAACATCTATCGACCTGAGAGCTGGGTTCTGTTCACAAAGACTCGTCCTTGTCCACATTCTCCAGTAATCACCCTGCACATAACGCAATTATTGCTCACCTCCTGTTCGTACATATAAAGTTTACTGACGGCACATTGGTTGAACTGTGTTTTTGTGTTCTCTTGCTGAGAGGCAGACATTGCAGACATGGTGAGATATGAATGTGCAAAGCATTAGCTCCACTATACAACCATCACAACACCACTTTGACAGTCAGTGTCATTACAGTATAGATGTGTCTGGCAGGTTCTAGCATCTCATTCTCAGCTTTGGGAAGTTTACTTTCTTAGTTACAGATTACTGATCACCTGTTTAAGATTGTAATCAATATTCTCATCTGATGGATTACACTACACCTCAGTAGCACAACCGTACTGTACTTTCATTTACTTTCGGATTACTTTACCGTTGAAATTTATAGAATATGAAGTTGCTTTTTGTTTTCAGCAACTATAGAAGATTACCTTTACCAGTTTTTAACCAGATTACTGTAATGTGATTTGTCACTTCCCAATCTTATTTATGCCATTCCTGTGTTTTTCTCTTTCTGCAGAGGGCTGGAGCGGGTGGGGCCGTTGGTCAGAATGCAGCCAGGAGTGTGGGGGTGGAGTCCAGGTGCGCAGCCGAGCCTGTCAGCCAGAGGATGGTGTGTGCGAGGGTGTAGTCGAAGAAGGTCGTGCCTGCAACCCCCAGCCCTGCATTGGTGAGCCCACCTGTCATTTAGTTTGCAGCACTTGACTGTAGATGGTGCAGGTTCAATTCAATAATCATGCACTCATGAAATTCTAACAGGCAAAGTGCGCACCAGGAGCCAAGGCCTGCGTTCCATCATTGGCTTGAAGAGAGACAACGCTAATGATCCTAACCAAGGAGTTGTTGCAACCCAAACAGGTGAGATGAGCCTGGTCCAGAAAGTTTTTTTCATTAAGGGGAGTTTTACAATAAGTGATGTAGTTAAGAGTGTAGAGGTTATTTATTTACACATAAAAATGCTAAAAGATAAATAAACTGGGGGGAAATGACAGATTATGCAGGTGAGATTAAAACAATACTCAGGGTTTATAGGAATATCTCACCTCAAAACAAAAATAATGTAACTTGAATAACAGGAACTAAATGTGACAAGACTCAACAAGCAGGATAGCCAAGTTCTAGATTTGGCTCTACACATGTTGAGAGCCTTGTGCACTGACCCAGTGATCCATGCTGTTTGTAGAGGACGCCGCAACAGATGAATGGTCCCCCTGGAGTGTGTGTTCAGTCACCTGTGGAGAGGGCTGGCAGAGCCGCACCCGCTTCTGTGTCACTTCCTCCTACAGCACCCAGTGCACCGGACCCCTTCGTGAGAACCGGCCCTGCAACAACACAGCTGTCTGCCCAGGTGAGTGTGTGTGTGTGAGAGAGAGAGAGAGAAAGAGAGAGAGAGAGAGAGAGATTGATATGGCTGTCTAAGGGATAATGTGGAGCACAACCCCACCTAGTGGAGAATTTACAAAATATACCCGTTCTGCAAACCCTATGAATTCTAAATATTAATTCTGAACTAACCATAGAAAGCTGCATGTTTGTTCCTTTTCAAACAAGCAAAGCATAACTTTAATCACTGAAAAAAAAAACCTTATCTGAAAAAACATTATTAAAGTGTGACTCTCTTATCCCTGTATAGTGGATGGTGCTTGGGATGAGTGGGCCCCCTGGAGCCTGTGTTCCTCCACCTGTGGTCGTGGTTATCGTGACCGATCCCGCACGTGCAAACAGCCCCAGCACGGAGGAGAGCCTTGCCGCGGCCCCGCCAAGCAAACCAAGTTCTGCAACATCGCCGTCTGCCCAGGTTAGTCAGTGATCTCAAAGAGATTTTGTTTTATCATTGATATCTATATTTGATTTGTTCCAATGTTGAAAAAACTATGTTATTATATCATGCAAAATACATCACTTTATTTCCTGAGATCAAAGCTGCATGCAGCCCTGAGCATTGTTTCGGCCTTTGATTAGTCTACTATACCACTTTGAATCCATGAAAATTGACTCTCACTACGATACTTGACCCCCATTCCTCCTACTAACTGATTCAGCCAGCTAAGTGCCAATTAAACAGCTTAATGGCATCACCACCATCACAAACAGCAGCACCACTGGCAGGCTGACATAACATCTGACACACCTACAGAGCAAATGATTATGGGCATGAGTCAGTGGCTTTATAATAACCAGTGGTGACTCACACTCTCTTCATGGTCACTCGGTATATTAAAACCTTAGTTCTTCTCTACTCTCCCACCTACTCACGCGTTGAGAGGATTCAACTCGTTTTCAAACGCTAACTACAATTTGAGCATTTAATATTTTCCACTGATTAATAAGTTTGGTAATTGTCATTATCACTCATGTGCTTCTATTCAAAAACTGATTTTTTTTTTTGAACTACTTGGTCCATTCTGCTGTATTGCCTTGCAATTTCATATTACCATCAGCAGATGGCTTTGTGGACCACGACAAAAATCGACTGTTAGGCAAAGTCATTATAGAGAAATAATTACACATTTCATCTGAAATTGATTCATCTTTAATTGTCCATTTAACATGATAGAAATATGTATTTTGACCAAGTTTGACTTTGCTTTAAAAGACTATTCACTTTACAACATCAATTTTACCATCTTTTAGGGCAGCATTTGATTGAGATTGTGTTTGTTTTTCTATACTAAGTGCTTTAATCTTTTCAAGACTGTTATCCAAAAAACTATACCAGACACATAAAATAGTGTCTGAAGGGCTGACGTGCTCACCTGATGTGGGAAACTGTGGGTGCAGTGTCCTCCAGAGACTCCTAATTAACCCTGCCATTTTGTTTTGACAAACATTAGAAAATTCACCCGTCATCTTTCGTCTACCACTACTGACCTAACCATTCACAGTACAGTCCCTTCAGCTAAATACACAACCCTTAACAGTGCTCTTAATCCACATAGCAACAATGATGTGATTTTAGTTTTGACGACAGTGGACCTTAGAGGTTGGCAGGCACCTGTGGTGGTGCTAGAAGGACAAACAACTGAGCATCAACTTTCTGTTTCACTTAAACTCACTCAAAGTAGGCCATGTGAAATGTTAATAGCATCAGTGAGTGTGCTGTGATGCCTGTAGCCTGAGGGTCTGTCTTGCCCTTGTGCACACTCCCTGTCTGAGTATCCACCTCTCTGCTTCCCTCTAGTGGATGGATCCTGGAATGAATGGTCTGCCTGGAGCACATGCTCTGCATCCTGCTCCAACGGTACCATGCAGAGAACACGCGAATGCAATGGGCCATCCTACGGGGGCTCTGAGTGCCATGGCAACTGGAAAGAGGCAGCCAACTGCTTCCTGAAAGAATGTCCCGGTAAATTAACATTCTCCCAGTTTCAAAATCCACTGTAATTGCAGTAACTTCTATCCAAATGTAAAAACATGAATGTGAAAGATCAGTTAAAATAAGATGTATGTCTCTCAGACATATCAGAGGTCAGATTTCACAGTGTGTATTATTCTTTCTTTAGTTGATGGACGCTGGCAATCGTGGAGCTCTTGGGGCAGCTGCAGTAAGACTTGTGGTGGGGGCATCCAGCAGAGACAGAGGGTGTGTGAAGGTCCTTTCTTTGGCGGAGAGCCTTGCCCTGGAGAAAAGGGAGAGCAGAAGCGTTGCAATGAGAGGAGATGCCCAGGTCAGTGAGTTCAACACATGGCAATGGATGAGGATAACCCACAATATAATACAATCCCATATGCCATTATAGTATAACATGATGACATGATCTTTGTAACCTTTTAGAGCCCCATGAGATCTGTCCTGAGGAAAACACTGGCGATGTTGTATGGAAGAGAACCCCTGCTGGAGACATGGCTGCTATCACCTGCCCTACTGATGCCTCAGGTACTGTGACAATAATGAAGCATTCATATGAAGGATACTTACGTGGTCCTTAGATTCACATGCACTCCATTTGCTTGGCCATATTTAATTGTTTATCATCTCCCATCATGCCAACCAGAAGTTCTTTCTCTTATAAACAGGTTTGGTCCTGCGCCGGTGCACCCTCGACGCTGTAGGTCTTGCCTTCTGGGAGAACCCAACTCACATCAAGTGCGTCTCCAAGGACTACGGGAATATTCAGATGCTGGTACGTCATTTGTCCCCTAGCCTGTAAAACCATTATCACAAGTACTCTAATTAAAATGGTAAATGCCTCATCTGTTGTGTTCTCAAATCACTAATTTCCCAGTAGTGTTCTCAAGCCAGAGAATATCAGGGATTTCAACTAACCTCTCAATTCTCCTCCTGCAGACTCAGAACTACGTCTCCAAGGCACAGACAGGGCAGGGGGTAGATGGAGTCTCTGAGGTGATTTCACGCCTGAGATTCTCCTCAGATGAGGGGGCCAAGTACAGTGGAGACCTCTTGGCCAGCATGGAAATCCTGAAGAACACCACTGAACTGTACAAGGACACCAGCCTAAGACTCAGCAACGCTGATGTAGAGGTCAGCCGAAATGTTATCTTGTCAGTTAACAACTAAAAAGAAAGATTGTAGGATTGTTTTGGCGATCAGTTCTACACGTATCCATATTGAAACATAATTCCATGGAATAGTTTTCAAAGAATCACATGCTTTCTGTGACAAAAATAGTTTTTAATTGGGCTGCATTTGGTATCCTCTCACCCTTCTGTCTCCATTTAATGATCTGCAGAACTACATCCAGACCATCAGCAACTTACTGAAGGAAGAACATCGTGACAAATGGGAGGAGGCACAGCTGGTAAGTGATAAGAGGGTGTATGTATGAGTGATCCAGTGTGAATATGAGTGGGGGAGAAAATAAGTCTGTTGTGTTAGCGTTCCTGTGATGAGATGAGTGTATGTGGGACAAATTAGGGGACAAAGTTTTCTGGGTGTATTTGGCAAGTTGGTGTGAACAGTGTGTGATTGTGAAAATGAGGAGCAGCAGTGGCTGGTGCTCTTTCACTGATTATCACTCCCAAAAGCCCTTTTAGTTTTGGATTAGATGTTTGATGTCATGTCCACAGCTCGTCCAATTATCTAGCTACACCAAACCAAGTCAACTATGCACATCAGATATTCTTACAACAGATAATACAAATCCATTAGTGATATTTTTAACACTTTTCCAAAACTTTTCTTATGTGTTTATCATGGTAATATGACCACCTATTGACATCATTTTTGTCTATTTTAAATCACATTTGTCCATATTTCTATCAGTATTCCTATTATACTGAGTGAAGAAACACGTGTTCCTAGTTTACAAGTTCCCTATATAGACTTGAAGAATACACAATGTCCCTGATTCAGGGAACAAACAGATATTTGAGCACTAATTTAAATTGGATGGTGAATTACCAAGCCCAGTGTGACGAGAGACGGTGGACACTTCAAGGTGAAAGAGAGAAAGGGTGAAATAGAATCGGGGAGAATCACTACGCCTACTCTCCAGTCTGTGTCTCTATGCCAGCCTGCATACCGATGGCAGTTGTAAAGGGACAGACAGCGCATCACAGAGATGCACACACCTTGCGCCCACATCACTGCAGTTCTGCGTCAGAGAGACGCAAGCTAGCCAGCCCTCCCTTCCACTGAATGAAAGGGAGAGGACAAAAAAACGAGTATGAATCAACAGCCTGCCCATTTATGGTCCTAAGGAACTTCCTAGGTTGCTTAGCAGCCAGTAGTTTTTTTTATTTCAGTGCTTTGAAAGAATGAGAAGTCTGACGGACATAAGAACGAGATATGTAGACATATATATATATAGGCATTGTTTTCTCAGTAAATGGTGGTCTTGTCTAACTGCTTAATGAAACCTATTGTGGAAATTGTGTAATGTGACCCTGCTCGAGATTAATTTGGCCGATCTCCTTTTTCCTCTTTTCTCTCTTTATGGCTCTTCCTCCATCTCTCTTCTTGTCTGCTATTCATCCAGATGGGTGCCAATATCAAGGAGTTCCTGCGCCTTGTTGAGGACTTTGTGAACATGATTGGTTTGCAAATGAGTGGCTTTCAGGACATTTATGAAGTCACAGAGAATTTAGGTGAGCCCTAATTTCCTTTGCCAGCTGCTCTCTGCTCTCTGTCTAGTCAGAATGATTTGTCCTTTCTCCAGCCAGAGAGTGCATCAATCTTAATCATGCCAGTGAATGGGAGTCCCTATAAGCAGCAAAATGCAATCAGTTATCACTTTGACACAGTGTCCATCAACCATCCCATATCACTTGTGCCATCTTCAAGATATTACTCAACTGTGACATCTGATGATAAGAATTTTTAGCATGGCACATATGGCTTTTGCATAAGCTAATCAAGTTGTCACTTACTGTAAAAAAAAACCAAACAGTGAACGTCACACTCTGAATCACTCTGTCTTGTGCAAAGCAGTTTTTCACACTGTTTTGGCTTGGAAAAGGTGACATTTTCACAGGATTCAGTAGCAAATAACTCCTCCGGTCAGAAAGACACACATGACGCATGAAGTGTCCTTGGCATTAGACTGTGTGGAGTCGCTGGCTCTGGTTACTAACAAGGCCCTTGTCTCTCTATCTCTGTCCTCCCTAGTGCTGAGCATCCATAAGCGCCCCACTACTATGACCTCCAACTTCACCTTCCCTGTGAAGGGCTGGAGGGGAATGTTGGACTGGGTCAGGACCTCTGAGGAGAAGATCACAGTGTCCCGTGATGCTCTGTCCATTGACCAGTCTGGTGAGGCCCCATACACTCACACAGAACTTTTTTTCTGCAGTCAGAACTGAAATTATGAAGGGGTGCTAAAGGTGTACTCTGCTCCCTCTTCATGGAACTTACTGCTAAATCATTTAAAGCTGCAAGAGCTGGCCTTTGCCTTGTTTAGTCAATAATAAAATAGGTTTGGCTACGATCAAACAAACATGACTGATTGAATGAGTTTATGGAGATCAACTGTTTTGCAGTGTGGTGAACTTGAGTCTAAAGAGGCATGTATGTTTGTTCTTTTCAGAAGGCGCCACTGCTTTCGTGACTGGCATCGTCCTCTACAGGAACCTTGGTTCCATTCTGTCCTTCCAGAGGTAACACCACTCTTCTGAGAAACTTTAATAAGATTTCACTGTGCCAGCTCCTTGAGAAAGCTATAAATACAAAGCTATAAACATAACACTTTCTCAGTGTACAAAGCCCAATAAAGGCCTATTCTCTAATTGCAGTATGCCGCCCCCTGTTGAAACAAAGTCTCCCTACTACTGAATTTGTTTTTTATAGTGATTTTTTCACTCTGACATTTAAGGATGGCAGCATGTGACAGCTAAACATGAGTTTTACATGTATTTTGAGGTTGTAAACTGTTATTTTATGATACCCTGTTAGTAGGCCTTATATCAAACCTCAACCATATTGTTTCTAACACAGTGCCTCAGTTTGACCACACTGTGTCCTCTCTCTCTGCAGTAACAGCACACTGCTCAACTCCAAGGTGGTGACAGTGATTGTCAAGCCCACCCCAACTCTTCTGTCATCTCCCGTTGAGATCGAGTTCCCCCACCTCCACAATGTAAGTTCTCAGTTACCCATCTAATGGAGACTGACAAAAAAATATCCACACACCCCTGGGTGTTTGCTCACCACGTTACACAGAGTTTCACATTTTGTTGACATTTGCAGTGCCACTGTGACTTTTATTTTTACTTGGCTGATAAGATGCTGTTTTTAGTTTAGTCCTTCTATGACGGAGGAGGATGCTGAGAAATGTAGGCAGGTGGCTGGCAGCAAGCTGTTGCATCTCACGTTTATTGTATGGCGTTCCAACTGCGCACTGGTCACGTCAAACCTACACATTCCCCTTTTGGCAGAGATTCCTCACACCGCCTTCTCTGTCTGCCTTTCTTACAGGGTACCATCAATGAGACCTGCATCTCCTGGGATGAGAGCGAAACGTAAGTGTTGACTACAGTTGTTTTCTTCTTAAATGTTTGTATACCCATAAATCATATCTATTTTCTGTCCTGGGTGGCCTTGTCAGCTCATCTGGTGATAGTGTTTGTTATTGTTGTTTATCTCTTTGCTTGCCTCCGAGGTCCTTTCACTCATGCATGTGTCACTGCATATGAACATTCAGCTCCCTGGCCCCACACTCACCAGAGAGAGAGCAACAATGTTGCATCTATTTTTTATGTCAATCATTTCCGACAAGGAGGAAAGAGCAATACCACAGCATGTTGACCCATCTCTCCCAGCCAGGCTGGCTCAGCTGTCTGACATACTTACTGCATGACAGGCAGACTTAACAAATGACAACCTCAATGATTCTCAGAACAGCGGTGCTCTTCTAGTTGAGCTACAGTTCACTCTGATCTAACAGTCTTCCGGATCACTTTAAATGAACCGCATCCAGAGTGTAAAAAATACACAGGCAACACTTCCAACCCCATTACATACATCAATGAGTAAATTGGAGCTTCCCTATAGGTCAGACAGCAGGGTATCAATCTAAAGGCAGCTCTCCTCCCTCTCGCCTCTCTCTTGTGTTCTTATGTCATTGTAAGGGTTAATGACTATAGCATGTGGGAGTTTTTAAAGATGCTTATATGCATTTGAATGAATCATGAAAAGGCGCTCCTAGTGGCTTGGCCTGGATCAATCAGCCCCAGGCGCACTTTGCTCTCCTGAAGCATACACAGGTGGACCATTTGCATTTAGATAGATTTATACACTTGTGGAGTACAGATAAGCAATGAAAATGCATTCAGCTCTACATGCACCTCGACGACCCCACCCCCAACCCACACACCTTCCTACCGACACCACAACATCCATAACCACAACCACGGCCAGACCAAAGCAAAAGTAAAAATGGATTGAAGCAGCAAAAAAACAGAGGAAGAGAAAGAGAAGAGAAAACATAATTAACTCATATACATTCAGGAGGGAGGGTGACATGCCTCTAGCCAAATTAGATTCATTTTGGACAGCGGATGTGATTAATGGCTGGATAGAGACAGTGGAAATGGCAGAGGGAGGAGGCCCTGGCCAGTGACACTGTTTGGGTCCATGTTTATTTCCAGAGCAGCATAAGTTTGGTTTAGAAAGCAGCCTCATCAGAGGAAGCAATAGAGGAAGCATTAGTCCCTCCACTACATCCTCTCCAGATATACACCGATCAGCCACAACATTTAAACCACTGACAGGTGAAGTGAATAACATCGATTATCTCATTACAATGGCACCTGTCAAGGGGTGGGATATATTGGGAAGCAAGTGAACAGTCAGTTCTTGAAGTTGATATGTTGGAAGCAGGAAAAATGGGCAAGCGTAAGAATCTGAGTGACTTTCACAAGGGCCAAATTGTGATGGCTAGACACAATCCAAAATGACAGGTCTTGTAGGGTGTTCCCGGTATGCAGTGGTTAGTACCTACCAAAAGTGGTCCAAGGAAGGACAACCAGTGAACTGGCGACAAGGTCATGGGCGCCCAAGGCTCATTGATGCGCGTGGAGAGCGAAGGCTAGCCCGTCTGGTCTGATCCCATAGAAGAGCTACTGTAGCACAAATTGCTGAAAAAGTTAATGCTGGCTATGATAGAAAGGTGTCAGAACACACAGTGCATCGCAGCTTGCTGCATATGGGGCTGCGTAGCCGCAGACCGGTCAGAGTGCCCATGCTGACCCCTGTCCACCGCCGAATGGTTTTAATGTTATGGCTGATCAGTGTATATAGGTAAAAGGTTCTCCAGCATTTCATGCAATGCAAACACAAGATTGGAAAGCAATAGAAAGTGCACGCATGCATGGCCAAGTGTACAAGCTGCCGCTTTTTGAGCCCCAGCTTCCTCTTTTTACCCCCTAGGAATAAACATGGCCCACGCTTCAACACACATGATATGAACAGTCAAACAAGGCAATGAAACACACATTAAACTGTGCAGCCATGCCTTCTTGGACACCATTCCCGTTAACTGCCATGATATTTCTACCCTGTGGCCCTCCACGCATGGCAGTCTGTGGCAGGCTCATGTTAGGCTGCTGGCCATGATACATTATATTTTCACCAGTCAGACGGAGCACCAGGACCGTCTGTGCTCTCCACTTGGTGGCATCTGCTCCTGCTGCTTACATACAATAGCAGATCTTGATTATTTTACCTAATGTGTCAGAACATACAGTTTCAAAGATTTGAACTAGAACTAAACCCAGTCAAAGGAACCAAGTAGAATGATGCTGCATGTATCCATGTCCATGTCCAAGTCCATGATGAGGTTAACATACACATAGTCAAGAAAATGTGTTGATATATTTATGAACATAATCTGCCCCTTTTGTTTTGTTCTGAAATACATGTAAGGACAGACAAAAACCAAGTATGATGTAGATTACCACTCATTCTGTAAAAATAATCATCCAAACCACCTTCTGTTATGAAAGAGGGAACACATTGTCCTTTGTCCCCTCTTGGTGAACACTGAGCAAGTGTTGCTAACCGTCTCATGTCTAGTGCAACTGAGGAAAGATTGCCCATTACAAAAATGATGAAGATTATGCCAACATTGCAATTTATGATAGATGATCAGCATTAATCATGGCACAGATGGCTTTTAATCTCATAAATGCCATAAGCATCATCAAGGCTTGTCTTTCCAGAGTTGCATGCCACTGAGCACCTTTATGAAACATGAAATATGAAACAATATTTGTTTCACTGAAACAGAATCATAAAGATAACTGAGATTTCAGTATTTAAATCTTAGATCAAATCTTGTATCAGTATGCATTCCTCTGCATTGGGCTGTTTGCTAATTCAACCTGATGGTCCTGTGACTATCATAAATATTCTAAATGTATTTTTTTGTTGTATAGAAATGAAATGTTTGCCCTTAAGCGAGCTTCACATGAGCTATTTGTCAGATCTCAAAGACATCTCTCCCCTAACCCGTTGTTGCGTTCCCCTGTCTTGCCCTGTGCAGTTCCTCCCTGCTTGGATCTTGGTCTGCTCGGAGCTGCAGAGCGGTGCCCGTTGATTCATTCAGAACTAAATGCGTGTGTGACAACCTCTCCACCTTCGCCATTTTAGCGCGCATAAACCTCGACTCGGTAAGTATTCTACCTATTTACTTCTTTTTCCTGCGTCTTGCTGTTCGTTTAACGTGTGCATGGAGTGAAATGTGAACGTGCAGTCGTTGTTTTTTTCAACGATTCGTTGCAGCGCTGCCTCTCCGTTCTTTGTCTCTGTGCAGGTGCCATTGACCAAAGAATTATAAGCTGGTGTTTTTATGGAGGCGAATAACTGAGCAACATGTTGAGATGCATAAATGGCATATAGGTTTCAAAAGAACGAAGCAATTGCGGATTCATGACGATTTTACATGGGCTTGATAAGTCATAATCGTCGTTTGTTTCCAATCAATTGATTAATTAAAAAAAACATTATTATATTTGCAAAAGGAAATAGCTCGTGTTAATTATTTGCTTATATGAAAAGTGAGCAAATATACATCTTAAAATATCCGTTTAATCACTCAGCAGTCGTTTGTCCACTTAAATTTTAATGATTCACTACCCTTTGTTTTTCTATGTCTGAAATGCATTGTTTGGGGGGGGTCATAATCTGGAACAATGTAGGGTATGCACACAGAGTTTACAACTTGGTAGTGCGTACTGGATGCTTTGATTACTGAATCCTGCCATTACGCATAGCTGTATTTATTGCGCCAAGACAACGTGTGCTTTCCCCCCCGTAAACTGGTGTGCCTCTAAAGCAGCTCGCTCTCCAGTTGCCCTGGTAACGGCTTCTGCAGCGCAAACTCGGTCTGTGTGATTTTTGGTAACTGAGATGTTGAGGAAAAAACACCCCTCTCACCCTCCTCTCATCCCCTCTCCCTCCTTCAACAGCCCCCCCAGGTCAGAGAAAATGGTGTTCCCATTTCTGCTGCTGCACACTAAATAATAATCACAATCAACAGATGTCACTGGCTGCATCAGTCAGTGAATTTGGACTGTATGATTTTTCAGCACTGGATGCTGCCAAACCCATCCAGTCTGTGTTGTTTACATCCTTGATTTGATTTGTCTTGCCAATCTGAACAGCGACTCCTATATTTATTATAAGCTGTACATACCTCCTCCTATCAACCTCCCGTGACCGTAAAGAGGCAGCTGCACCAATCATTCTGTCTGCCAATATCTCTGAATTCCCAATTACCTCTTCCTCCTCCCACCTCTTTGGCCACAGCAGCAAGTCTCACTCTGAAAAAGAGAGGCTGACCAATGAGAGACAGACGTCTGGTCGTGCATTGATGGTTCCTCCTCTCCCCCACCCATCTCTCCATCCATCCTTTGATGTGTGCTGTGGACATTTTCAATAACGTCCGCCTGCGAGCTGTACAAGCTGCACACCAGCGAGAAGCGAGAAAGAGAGGCGGAGCGAAAAACACCCAGATACTGCGGTGTTTTAGCTCCCATTTGATATAGTCTGATTTCTGGACTGATTTTGTTTGTTGGGTACATGATGGCCCAGTGGGAGCAGCCCACCTAGTTAGTCCAGCAGACGCCCTTGACCGCTAGACTCTGATTAGTGCTGTGTGCTCTGGGTAATCAATTTTAAACACAAATGAAAATGTGCACTGGTTAAGGGCTCCTTGGTGGGGTGGGGGTGTTCCTCTCCTTATTTTTTCTTCCCCTGCCTGATTTCTAGATTTATGGAAAATGAGACCATGGGATTTGGTCAAGGACAGACAGAAGACATGCCTCATATTTAGGTCACACTGGCTGTCTGGTTTTCACTCATATCAAGCCACATAGAAAGATTGGGACGAGAGGGGAAAGAACATACTGTATTCCCTCTATTCCCCGGCTCCAGTAAAGGTAGAAGCAAAAGGCAGCTCATGGCTCTGCAATCTGCCATCTGTTTTCGGGGGCTTCTGATGTAGTTGGATAGATTTCGAAACAAATTTGCCACACTAAATTAGTCTTTGGCTGCCGTAGGCCAGACTTCACCAGCTGTGCTTTCATATCAGTCAGGTCTATGCGGAGCTTAGATTGAGATAGAGAAGAGCAACCCTCCAAGTATTCAGCTCGGTATTCTTCTACCATTTTGGCCTCTGAGACACTATGAACAATGCCAAACATGTTTGACAACATGATGTGTTGTGTATGCGAGCAAAATAACAGCCGGTGGACTTTATAAATCAAATAGAGGCCAAAGCAGTTTCTTTTTCCTCTCCCCTCTATCTGTGCCAATTTCACACCTACAGGTTTATTACGTTTGAGGACATTTTCTCCCTCACCTTTAGCAAGCCACTTAGCCCTTTGCAAGCCCTTATCAAAAAATGAAATCATACCATTTGTGAATGAGGGCATCTTCATTTGTAGCCCCAAACTCTTGTGATTTCATCCAGCTCACATGCTCTGTGGTGATGGAGATTAATCAGAGGTGTTAGATTAACTCAAATCCTCACAAAAGCCATTAGAGTAGGTGTGAGACAGACAGAGGTTATGCCGGCAGTGAGCCCAGCCAGTTAGCTTTTGGGAGTTTGAAGATGTGCCAGCCAGGCAAGGAGGGCTTTGTAGTGTGTAGAGGAGATGAGACTTTTGCTTGCAGCTGTGCCCCTTTGGTCCTCCAGGTGACTCAACAGCAGGGAAAACAGAGTAGAAACAGCCCCTTGTGCCTGCCACCAGGGGTTCATTGCCCGGGCTGTCTGAGACATGGGACGGTCACCGCCACTGGCAGTGGCAGGTGCTAAGCTGCTGCCAGAGATCAGCAGGGCAGGGGGTGGCAGATTAATGCACAGGTGATAATGGTCCACCTGTCCACTCCTGCAGGGATGGGTGAGGAGCTGCTGGTTGGCACAAATGTACTAAATCACACACACACATAGCAAGAAAATGCAAAAATACAGCTACAGATTTAAAGGGCAGAGAAAAAGAGAGCCTCAAAATGGCTGTCGATAATTAGAAGGTTGCTGTAGCAGCTGAAACTAATGACTGAAAACTGCAACCCCACTGAAACACCCATGGGAACGAAACAACCCCCTCGCTGCTTAGTGGGGAGAGATACATGTGCTGTGTCCTCCTCGCCTCATTTGCTGGCTCAAAAGCTCAATGGAGAAACGCAGTGACCTCGACTATGTGTTTAGTTGGCCGTTCCATCTTTCTGACATGTTCACCTTGGGGTCACCTTGCCTCAGCCGTGGCCTAATTGTGCCATTCAACTGTTTGCCTACAGGGAGCTGTCTGCTATTCCTGATAGCACAAACCCAGAAGCCTCGCTAAAGTGTGTGTGTGTGGGAGGGGGGGGGCGGTAGTCAGTGCCTACACTGGTTTCACTCTGCCTTTTTGCCTGCATGTTTGTGAGTGTGTTAGAGAGAGATGTACTCTGCTTACTAAAAGGCATATATGGTCTTGTCTCCTCTCTGTAGATCATGGACAAGGCACTGCTTCCGTCCGTGACTCTCATCGTTGGCTGTGGGGTCTCCTCTCTCACCCTGCTGCTCCTCATCATCATCTACGTCTCTGTCTGGAAGTAAGTGCCCCTGTCATGCCATGTCAGCATCTAACTTTGTATGCCATTTGCGCTGACATCCCTCCTCACTTGCTCACTCACTCAACCACTCACTCACTCACTCACTCTCTTTTCTTCTCCTTCTCCAATACTCCAGGTACATTCGCTCCGAGCGCTCCGTTATCCTCATCAACTTCTGTCTCTCCATTATATGCTCCAATGCCCTCATTCTGGTTGGACAGACTCAGGCTCGCAACAAGGTAAGGCACAGTCCTAGCCAATCACAACCCCTCTTTTCAAGCTCTGAGAAACTCACTGCCCTGGGGACTTACAGAGGAGCAGCACCACTGACACAGTTTCTCCTCTTTTTTCCTCTCTGTCCCTCCCTCCTTCTTCTGGGTTCCCTCAGGTGGTGTGCACTCTTATAGCCGCTTTCCTGCACTTCTTTTTCCTCTCCTCTTTCTGCTGGGTGCTGACTGAAGCTTGGCAGTCCTACATGGCTGTCACAGGTCGTCTGCGCAACCGCATCATCCGCAAGCGCTTCCTGTGCTTAGGCTGGGGTAAGGGCACTCGTTTTTGTGTTTGTGTCTCTCTTTTTATTCTCTCTCTGTTGTATCACTTTCCTCAAATACTTCTTTGGTCTCTGACTCTTTTCCCCCCTCTTATTTTCTATCTTATAGGGCTTCCTGCATTGGTGGTGGCTGTTTCTGTGGGTTTCACCAAAGCTAAGGGATATGGCACCGTTAACTAGTACGTTTACTCTCAGCCTGCCTCCTTCAGCCTCCTTCTCTTTTCTCTCCACATTTTTAGCACACTCTTCCCTTAGCTCAAGTATTAATATGTGTCCCCCCGCTCTTTTCCAGCTGCTGGCTCTCTCTTGAGGGTGGACTCCTCTACTCCTTTGTTGGTCCTGCTGCAGCTGTTGTTCTGGTTTGTACTCCTTGACATCTCGATCCAACTCAAAACATTGTAATTGATAACAACTTAAAATAGAGGCCAAAAAAGATATTCTTTTGTGAAATGCATTACCCATCATTACATTGTCTCATTCGTGGTCTTTTTTCACCAACAGGTGAATATGGTCATTGGTATTCTGGTCTTCAACAAGCTGGTGTCCAAGGACGGCATCACCGATGTGAAGCTGAAGGAGCGAGCCGGGTAGGTCTTATTGATCTACTCCATACACCAGAGTACAGAGCTTATCGCCCTCATCAGTGCCATTACTGGTGTATTGATGGTGTGCAGTGCAGTGTGAGTCTTGTTTCCAGCCGTATTGCTGATGTCTAATCCAGGCTATTGTACTACCGCCATCCTACAGGGCGTCACTGTGGAGCTCCTGTGTGGTTCTGCCTCTCCTGGCCCTCACCTGGATGTCTGCTGTCCTCGCCATCACCGACCGTCGCTCTGCCCTCTTCCAGATTCTCTTTGCTGTCTTTGACTCTCTGGAGGGTTTCATCATCGTCATGGTCCACTGCATTCTGCGTAGAGAGGTAGGCGAAAACTGAAAAATTAAGATAAGGTGACGTGAAGGGAGTTAAGCTAAGATGAAAGTGGTCTTGGTCGGGTTTTATGAGGCAAAGATTATATGAAGTGTGGTTAGAATGTAGCTGGCAATCTCTTGAATTGTCCCTGTGTCCATTAGGTTCAAGAAGCTGTAAAGTGCAGAGTAGTCGACCGTAAGGACGACGGCAATGGAGATTCTGGCAGTTCCCTTCAGAATGGCCACACCCAGCTTATGGTGAGTTTCCTGGCTTATTGCCTTCTTAATGTCTTGAGTGCCTCTTGTATTTTATCCCCAAATTAATATATGCATACATTCAGCACTGATAAACTTTTCTGTCCTTTTACCAGCAGTCTGATTTCGAAAAGGATGGTGATTCCAGCAGACAAGGTAAGCCCCTTTTACATTTTTCGCACTTCCCTTTAACCATTTCTCTGTTTAGAATTCAATTTCTACACAAGAGAAAGAACATGTTGATTGAACTAACCTTTCAGACAAAGTGCTTCAGAAGATGGCATGATTGCAAGAGCCTTACTTACTGTCTTGCCTCTTTGTCTTTAAAGGCATGAAGAGCTCCTCTGAAGAGAAGATGCCCCCACCCCAACTGCCCCTCCCCATGGGCTCCAACTTCCACACCCTGCCATCCAACCCCAGCAAGAGCCACATGCAGGCCGTTCCTGAGTATTCAAGCCATACCCTCACTCTGAAGAGAGAGAAGAGTCGGCTGGCGGGAGGCGTCGACCCATCCTGTGGGAAACCTGTGTATGTCTGCGACGGAGAGCTCTTCAAACAGCTGGATGCTGATCTTGCTCGCAGTCAGGCTGAGGGCAGCATGTCCGATGGTAGTGGTTATGTCCTTATGCCCAACACTACCTCCACCCTAAGATCCAAGCCCAAAGATGACCCAATGAAATACAACATCAGTGTGGAGCAGCTGCCCCAGACCAGGTTGGTGCACCTCAGTGGGCCCTTCGCCGAGCCCCAGGCTGCCTTTGGGTCAATCCCCGCTGACCAGGTCAGCGTGTCATATTCGGAGAGAGACTCACCTGTCCAGAATATCCACAACATGTCCAGTGAGTCTCACATCACCCACAGCAGCCTGGAGAACACCTTTGAATCCATGAACTCCATGATGTCCAAGAGTGAAACGATCTCCACGCTGTCCATGAGCTCCTTGGAGGTAAGACTGTGGTTTTAGGATGTGATAGTGTACCTCTTGTAGGATAGCAGTTTTTCATGCATTTTCATTGTTTATAATACATATGTGAGACTAAACAGATTTTCTTTGTCTTCTCTTCTCTTCACAGAGACAGAAATCCCGTTATGCTGAGTTAGATTTTGAGGTAAATATTGTTTAAATTGTCTTTTCAGTGGATTATAAATAATATCATCTATATTAAAGCTATAATAGCAAGTGTAAACTTTTATGACAGATTGTTCTCTTTACTTTGTCTTCTGCAGAAGATTATGCACACAAAGAAGCGCCACCAGAACATGTTCCAGGACCTAAACAGGAAGTTACATCATGCTGAGAAAGACAGAGAATCCCCTGCTTCTGACAGCAAGGTACATATCATTTTAATGGCCTCAGCATCCATGTCCATGAAGACATTGAATTGCAATGAATGCAGAAAAAGAGGAACAAATAACACAAAGAAAAATAAGAGGCAATAATTTAATATGGTTCAACAAGCAGAAATTCTTAATTTGAATAAAGCTATTGTTGGTGATGTAACAACGACCTTAAAAACAACCACTGTTTTTTTTTATTGAAATATGGTTGTCATTGCCTTGAGGTCATTTAAACAAGGATGTATGTCCTTCCTTCCTTCTTACAGTCTGTGAGATGGAGTGTGTCTTCAGGAGGAAGTGACAAAACGAACCACAGCGTGAGTGTTTATATACAACCTCACAATGTCAAATTTATACAAACAAGACACACCATCCAATATTACACTTGCCTCAAGATAATAGGGATAACTCACCCAAATGACAACATGACTAGCATTATTATGAAGTCACCTCTGAAGCAGTGTAACCTGTTATATATAAATTAAATCAGGATCACCTTACAAATGATCAGTGACACCAATACTCAAGAGCTGCCTCTTTCCCTCAACAGGACAAACAGCAGGCCCCTATGGAGAGGCCATGGGAGGGAGTTCGGGGAATACCACAGTCACCCCCTGCATGGGTGCGCAAAGACCTGGAACCCCTGGCCGCCTCACCGCTGGAGCTGCACTCAGTGGAGTGGGAGAAAGTCAGCACCACTATCCCTCTGGTGGGGCAGGACATCATCGACCTGCAAACAGAGGTCTGAGGGGGAGGAAGGGGGCTAGCAAGCCACCTGATTTCACCTCGGTCACCTTTTTGGTTTGGGATGGAAAGAAGGGATCCTATATGGATAGAGTAGAGGAATCCAAGGATGAAGTGAGAAAGTAGGTCCCAGAATCCATGTCTTCAAACCCTCAGCCAGAGAAGGAGGAAGGGATAGAGGGAGAGATGGAGGAGTGGTGGAGGAGTCAAGGTGAAAGTGTTGTGCTGTTTTAATGTAGCTTCTCAGAGTGAACTTACAGCTTCAATTGTAAGTGTTCTCAAGGTCAAAGGGTTAGTTGAGTGAAAAGTAGTTTACATGGAACAGGAGCGGCTGTGGTTTCATTAACCCTTCAGAGAGTTTCCTAAACCCTTCAGCCTGGGTTCAGAAGATGTGGTCGACATGTCTGTGCTTCTTTATTCCTTCAATTCACTTTGAAAAAAACAAACGGTGCGTCCTCCCCTACTCTTGGGAGGACCAACCGGAACGCTTGGCTGCTCCTGCTTTTAGCCAAGTTACCTTCCAAAAGGACAAGGCAAGAGGGCATAAGGGACCAGCTTCACGCTTGGAGTCTGACTGCACTTCGGTAGTTGGGCACACTCATTTTGTTTTTGTGTTATGTGGCTTATTGTTTTTTTGTTTGTTTTTACTGCTTCACACGTGGAACTGCTTCTAAAGAGCTTAATAAGAGACTCTTCCATGAGACTCTGAGAATATGACGCCTATACTGGAGATAAGGCTTGACCATGCTGATAGAGCTCAACATAGTACTTCATTGTACTGTTGTTATTGCCATTGTTCCTTTTTTGTGCCATTATTGCTCCTACAATTATGTTATTGTCATGATTATTTTGACCTTATAACCTGTTTACATGTTTTTAGCACAGATTTGTATTTGTCATTCCCCATGACTGTCAGACATTGATTGAACAGTTTTTGTACTGTGATCCATTAGGCTCCATAAAATGACTCAATAATGTGTTGTGAGCCCATATGGTCTACATCGGGACAAACATACTGAGTGATGATGGAGGTGGAGGTGGTTACTTACCCGCCATGTCCTGGTTTCTCCAGCATTCTGCTTGAATACCAAAACACCAGCACCAGGAGTAACACAGACTCTCACACAGGAAGAGCAGTGCATTCTGGGAAATGCTGGGGCATAGAGACCAACAGATCCCACTACTCCCCTCAGCTGGCACACGAATGCAGGCTCTTCCAAGTCATATATGTGGATCAAGGGTCAGTGAGACCTTTCATCATCGCCCTTTTGTTTCTCAGCCTTGCAGGACTCTTGGACTAAGCTGAGGCTCCTGTCACTGATATGACTTCCACAGTGGCAGGTCCTCAAGACTTCAACACATATTTGTGTTTTCAGCCATCAGTGTGAAATAGTGCAATATGATGGGCGCTTGATGCTCAAGCAAGACTGATATTAAGATTTAGGCAGATTTTTTTCTTACCGATGTTTCAGAACTTTTATAACATTTTCCTCTTATTTACAGATCATATAGATGCTTTATGACAATATTGTATAACAAATCTGTATTAGTAATTCAAGGAATTTATTCACTAGAGGTTTGTTAGCATAAGACTCCATATTTGGAGCTCTCTGTGACAGATAGATAATTGTGCTTCTAAAAAGCAAACCTTATATAGGATGAATGATAGCCTAAGAATATCTCTAAACTGTGCTTCAGGATATTTGTTTCTACTCAGTGCTATATAGTGTAACTGAACCTCATGCCTTCTGTAACAGTGTTTTTGATAACCTTGTCAGCAAGTCAACACTATGTACTACCAACCAGTTTTCCTGTCCATAGTCCAATTTATACCTTGAGTTACTTGTACTGAATACCCATTTGTATCTTTTTGTCACTACTTTGTTTGATTTATATTTAGTTTTTCCTCCTGTAAATGTATAGTTTTCAGAGCACAAAATGAATGTGACTTATTTCTAATAAAACACATCAATATTACATGAAGAGAGTGGTGGAATAAATGAGCGATGAACTTTTCTCCTCTCTCATACCCAGCAGTAAGCTGTGAGACTACATTTTGTATAACATAGTATATTGTTCCAAAACCACAAAACAATTTGATGTTCTAGATTGAAATAGGCATGTTATCTGACAGCAATATCTAAAATCAGTACAAAACAAGTCAGTACCTAAAAATACAACTGTTCAGCACCACAGTAAAATAATTGACAAACAAAATGGAAAATACTGCAATGTGGAGTAAGTGAGACAGACGAAAGAGAAAATAGATTGTGTATTTGTTATGTTTTTCATAATGTTTGTCACATTAAAGCCTCTAGCACCATTTTGCTCAGTAAATATAGAAATGATTTGCAGGTAAAAGAAGGAGCAATCTTTTAAGATGATAAAAGTGCAACACTCCCCTCTGATCTATTTTCATGCTTTGCAGGAAGGCAGCCAAACCAGTAGAGAAAAAATACAAAACAATGTGACCCATTGCAGATATATGAAGCTGAATAATGAGAAAACAAACAAATGTGACAGAGGTTAAAATATCGCTGTGACCTTTTTAAAAATAGAAAGTTCTCAACAATTTAAATTTAGTTTTGCCCGCTTTGTCTGCAGTTTTGCCACTCTGCTTTGCCTCGTCTGTAACATCAGAGCTCTTGTTCTTGCTGATTTTAATTGAGCCTATGTACTGTAATTCTGCTCCAAGGCATGAGAAAGAAATGATTTGCATTATCCGTCTGTTGAGCACTGCTCATTTTGTGAGGTCATCTGGAGAGCAAACTGGCTTGTGTGAGAGCTGAGCCCGAGGGCCATGTTTCACTGATCAAATTGAGGGGAAGCATGTAGCAGGGTACCGTTATAATAATGTGGTTTGGATGATAAGCTTCATGTGGCGGACCACATCAAGGATCAGCACACCATCTACATTATTTTCACTATGGCTTAAGAACTAATCTTCCGATGACGGTTGAGGAACAGTTTTTGTTTATAACCTATTTTAGTCTATATGATTTCAATGTATGTATTCAAAACAATTTGTAACATTAATGTTAGAACCAGTTTTGCAGCATTTGAAAATGGGACATTGAAAACACAGCTTAGGAGTCAGTGTAGGCCCTCCTTATCTATTGTATCCATTTCATTCCACAATCTTCAGATAATTGCAACCACAATGACCAGAGGCATACAGACAGACAGACAGACAGACAGGCTGCAAAGTAGGCAGACAAGCAGAAAAAAATGAAAAAAAGCACAGTACATGTCCATATGTGTCCACACATACATGGGCACATGCATGCATGCAAGGCCAATAGGTTAATCATTAAATACTTCTTACTTGTGTATTTTGATTCATTGCTTGTTGATGTCCTATGATATCTGTAGCCTCTCTCTCTTCAGCCAGTAGCAACAATATACAATCCAATCAAAATCACGATAATATGATATGAGGTAAGTGTGTGTGTGTGTGTGTGTGTGTGTGTGTGTGTGTGTGTGTGTGTGTGTGTGTGTGTGTACACTGCAATGTGTGTTCAATACCAATACCAGCCCCAATGCTAATAACATCCTATAGCTGGTGATTATTTCCCCTACCCCTCCTCCCCTCCCACAACTCCCAGTTCTCATCTCCCCACACCCACATGTGAAATCCAGTATCAATTAGCACCTTGCTGGCAATAACAACAAGGCCCTGGCTGTGGCTTAATTGCAGGCTGTTGCTATAGAAACAACCAATGCTAATTAACTAAAGGTCTTTAAACTGGCTGGGTCTGGTGGAGAGGGGTTCTTTCTTCAGGTAATCATGCTCTTGCTAATGATTGTCAGCAGTAATAATGTCATGAAATTGTCAAGTGTGAATTGTGCTCACTCCTTCTGGGTACACATACATTGTAGTTAATCTCTGTAGTAGGCTTGAGAAAAAAAGAGTTCAAGAGAGAGTGGAGATCAGTTTTGATTAGCACTGCATTACCTCGGGGTAACAGTCAGGGATGTAATGGAAGGTAGACTTACCTAAACTCAATTTACCCACTTTTTTTATTTGTGATTCACAATTTATTTTCCCTTTCAAACTGATATTAACCTCTGTATTGCTGGTTACACCTCTACATTGCTGGTTACAGCCCTGTATCTTATTGCTCAAATTGCCAATGGTACTGTGATGAATTGGCTCACATACTTCAACACAAAGCTCTCTGCAGAGAGCTTTGTGTTGAAGTATGTGAGCCAATTCATCACAGTACCATTGGCAATTTGAGCAATAAGATACAGGGCTGTAACCAGCAATGTAGAGGTGTAACCAGCAATACAGAGGT
>OOFE01046926.1:0-30968 GCA_900323365.1 Monocentris japonica
TGGTGATTGAAAAATGACTGGTGTCACAGCCACGGTGCCCACCAACACTGCCGAAGTGCCCTTGAGCAAGGCACCTAACCCCCAACTGCTCCAGGCGCTGTGCAATAGCTGCTGCCTGTGCTGTCCTCTGACCAGAAAAGTGCATGTGTGTGGGGTGATGTGTGTGTATCTAGTCAGAGGTAGGATGCAAAGAAACAAATTCACTGCATGTGTACATGTGTTAGTGCCAAATAAAGTTGATTCATCAACCAGTTCTTCTTCTTCACTCGTCTATACACTAAGCTGATTACACCGTGGCTAATCGCAATGGCTTCTTGAATGCTGATACAAAACAATGTGCTTATAAACAGGATCTAGTGCAAACAAAGCCACACCCACGTACTTTCAACCACCTAGAAGTGTTCGACTCTTATTTCCTGAACTTAATGCCACTCAAAATACACTCTACCTTTTGTTGTGTTGTAAGCAGCAGACTGCTGGACCTGAGTTTTAGCGTTAGGTGCACATAAGGACAATGACGTCTCACTGGAATGCACCAAGTTCTCATCATCAAAGTCGTCCCATTCATTTCCAAGGTCAAAGCTCACACTTGGTGTTTGTGAGGAGGACACATAATCGTAGTGGATGGTCTGGTCTGACACTGTGATGAAGCTCTTTGAGTAAGCCGGATATGTGCTATTCATCTGGTTTACCCACAGTCGGGGGTTCAGACTCTCACCAACACTGGTTCCTGGTTTCCTCCACATTGAAGAGCCTGAAAACACATGTATGCACTATCACATCATTTGCAGAAGCACTGCACACTGCCTTGGATTCAGTGAAATACAAATCTGCACAATAGCTCCTAAGAATTTTTAAGTGATTAATTCGGGTCAGTTTGAGTACTGAAGTTGAGAAGTTAAAGATAATGATGAACAATTATGGCTGGCCATATTTTGAAGGTGACCATGAGGAGCACCAGAGGTTTGGACAGGTGGTCCTACCATCTCCTCCAGGAGGTCATTCTAATCTCAGAAAGAGAGGAAGAGGGTGAGTGAGTGTGAGAAAGACAGGCAGACATAAAAAGCATGTGTATAATTGTGGAAAAGATTCAAACCTGCTATTACAGGGAATATATGGAACTTAGAGTAATCTTCTCTGCACCCCCTCTTTACCATTGTCAAGCTCTTCCAGATGAACTATGTCTGGCAGTGTTGCACAGTCTTCTCCAGTCAGATCTACAGTCTCAGTGTGAGGTCTCACTGAAGCCTCATATTGATTTCTGCCATACCTTCAAATCAAATAAAAAAAGGAGATTAATATAATTAAGCATCAGGTTTCCCTCAAATTGCTCTTGATATATTTTTATTTTCACAGTTTTGTTATTATGTGTTATATCAGTGGCTTATTCTACTGGAAAGTATTCTAATGTAAGTGTGTCTACCTGGAAAGAGAAGACAGCGTCTCTTTGGATTTGTAAGCAAACTGTTGCATGTTTACAGACTCACTACTCATCTTCATCTAAGGAGACAAAACAGAGCATCAAACATAGACAGGACATGATGTAGGCTAAAGATGTATCGTTTATTTATTTATTTTTATGCAATAGTGTTTTACATTACTGCTCTTTATAGTACATTTAGAAACTGAATCATTTGACAGGAGTCTCAGTTGGACCTGTTCTTCAACTCTGTCAGCTTATGATTTGGGCTCTGTCAGACTCCACACCTGCGTTTTTTTTTCGTCACCTTGAGTCGTTTGACAGGAGTCTGCATGAGCGTGTCAGATCTGCTCCTCAAGTCCCTGAGGTGGGAGGAGAAACTGGAGTCCTGGTTCACTGGCCTCTTCAGCACCACCGCTACACCTACTTTACCTTGGGGAGATACAAGCACACATTCACAGACTGAAGACCACTATAATCTTGAGAGGCACACAAAGGAAAGCACAGGCACACAAATACATGCACATGCGCAGAGAGACATACATACACACACACACACACACACACACACACACACACACACACACACACACACCGAATGGATGAATAATGTGAATAATATGTGATTATACTCACAGCAGTCGTGGCCACACAGGTCCTTATTCTTGCAGAAATGGTTGCACTGTCTTTTACCTAAATCCGATGGTGAAGTGCCCACATTTGAAAGGAGATACAACAAAAGACAGGCAAGTATTCATCTGTCTAGAATAAATTGAACAAAATAAACCATTACATATTTCTGAACAACATATACAAATCATTAATAACAAAACAAGTACCTTGTTCTGTAGACTGTCCATTAGGACTACATGGGATGGTATATGGATTACATGGTACATTATCAACCCCAAACCTCTTGACTCCCGAGTAGTACGCATTGAACGTCTGTTGGATGTCCAGGCCCACTATGGGAAAGAAATATTGGGGAATTTAATGAATGAACACACTACAGTAGGAGTGTACAATAGCATTTATCAAGTCAGGCTATTCTTTACTAAGACATTGTCCTTTGCCTTTGATTTCCTTTTAAAATAACGTGTTCATTCAATATTTTTCAAACCTCAAACTGGTGGAAGTGTCAACAGTCAAAAGTGAGGTGAGATGAGATGATATGAGAATAAACTTTAATGATATAGATAGAGCATAAACCACAGAATAGGATTTAGATAGCAATACAATAAATAAAAGTAAAGGACAAGCAGCATCCTTGGCTTGCTAAGAAGAATTTTACAGACACAAGAGCATTAGCAGTTACCCAATTTACAGTCAGTCCAATTCACGTGCAAAAACAAATGTGCATCATTCCCTGTCACAGAAAAGAATGTGACCATATAAAAAGGAACGCTTTGTGCACAGTTTGTGCAAATGTGCATCAAATATACATAATAGGGGAAAGGTAAAAAATAAAGGGGAAGATCTTTCTGTGGTTTATAGCCTAACCGTATACTGAGCTGATTAGATTGACACTGATCTCCTCTGCCTTCGAGGCCCTTGCCACCTCGATCTTCTTCGACCAGCTACCAGACTTCAACAGCACCAAGTCCCTGGAAAACCAACAGTGTGTGCCTCCTCAGAATTCTCATACCGTACATTCTAGCACATTCTGTTTTTTTTCCTAAATAATGGCGAGATGATTGTGTGTTTTGAATTTGTGTGACAATGAGAGAGAAAGAAAAAATGAAAAACAAATTATGTGAGCGTCATCAGCTTATTCCTCACGTGAGTTTCTGTAGGAAGACCACGGTATTGTCAGTGTCTCCTATGAGGAGAGTGACGTAGTGGTGGTCTGGAGCAGTCCTCCTGGACAGCAGCTGCTCCTGGTTCTTCAGGTTCACCGTCACCACAACCTCTGCTGTAGTGCAGCTGTACCGTGGCAGCTTTAAAGTTCAAGAATAATGATCAGTGCCTTCCTTTGACAAGAGAGCCACACCATGAATTTTCCCCACACAATAATAGTTTGACAGTCCATCAAAAGATTAAATGGCTCTATTGCATGACAAATGCGCCAAGTCTATGTGATCTGTGTTTAACTTGCTATTTTGATAATCAGATTGGGCAAATCCTTTTACCTGCTCCAAACTAACTTCATACTTGGGGAGATTTATGACAGATTCTCTGATTTGGTTTCCAAACGGTGGATGTCTGTTGACAATCTGCGGAAAATAAAATAAAGTGGGCAACAGGCATATGCTATATATTTATATGATTTATATTTATTGCAAAAATGAAGATTTTGAGACAGCAGCTGGGGAACATAAGTTGAGCAGGCAATCTTTTCAGTCGGACTTGTAGTGTAGTGGATTATTGTAATAATGATTTAATGTTTTACCATGAAACCCGCACCTTTGCTTCACCCAATCCCCAACAGTAAACAGGTAAGCTGCTTGTGCCACATCAGTTGAAAAAGAGTCTCTAGAAGGGTTTCTAAGGTCAACATTCATGTCAGCATGTGGTCCTCCACCCAGCAGGTGTGGCAAATCCACAGTAATTACTGTGATTACATTGAACTCTCAGTCTGAGGTGTTCAATTGCCCTTTTGCATCAGTCAGGTATTAGGTAATAATACGTTTTGTCCTTCCTCTGCTTCTATTTGAGATGAAGGAGCAATTCTATATTGATGCAATCGTAAAATGGTCTTGTCAGAGCATCAGTCAGGTTTGAAAGAGCTCTGCCAAAGGGGGTGTGTTTATTTTAAAGTAAATGGTTCATAATGTAAGTACCATCGTTACAGTCTGCCCTGTTTGTTTTAGTTGACTTGATGTCACATCATTTTGTCCTCAGGACTCATTCTGGGTGCAACAGTGCTGTTGCTGCCTTCACTGTTTAGAGAAGACTCATCTCATACAGTGTGGACAAGTTTAATATTTCAGCTCACAATAATGTGTTAACCACAGTATGTTTGATCTTGATCTTGCTGTACAGGAAGTTTTTCTATGTCACACTGTTGTTGCTCAGGAGCCAAATGTGCCTACCCAACAATGATGTTGCAGGATCCAAAGGAGGCTTGTTGCTGGCTGAGAGGATAACAGTCTACCTGGATGGGATCCAAGTTTAGTGTGGACATATCATATGCCATGAGTACCTTAATGTCTCTTTATTTTGTTTTTGGCATCAAAAACTACAGTCCATTATCTATATCCGTAAAGAGTGTACAATGCTGTGGGTGATTAGATTATTTGTAGCCGCCTTGTTTTGTTTTTCTGCTTTTCTTTTGAGCCTCACAAAAAAGGGACGGGGGTTGTGGGAGTGGGTGGACTTAGTTAGAGATTGTGTTTATGAAGCATATGTTTTTTTTTAACATTATTATTAACTTAATGGCTACCTGTCTATCCCAGCAGTCAAAAAGAAAACTGCAGGTAACAGAGCCTTTTCTTACCGGGCTCCCTATCTCTGGACTGAGGCAGGCAGTCAAGAGTCAAAGCTAAAACCCTATTTATTCTCTATCATTAGACCAAACTTAGCCTTGTGCATTCAGGGAGTGGCTCAGTCTCTTCGTAGAGTAAGTTGGCTCACCCTAAAGCTTCCTGCCGATGTATACTTAGCATATACTTGCTTACATGTCCTGTTAGCCCGGTCTACCGTCCCCTGTCAGATCTGGATGTCCCACCCAAATAAACTATTATGTACTCTGTATACGCTGCTTGCCCAAACTCGGCATCTATTGCACGACCGTCCTGGTAGGGGGATCCCTCTCTGAGTAGCCCCTCCCAAGGTTTCTTCCATTTTTTCCTAAAAGGTTTTGTGGGAGTTTTTCCTTGTCATCTGTGAGGGTCCAAGGCTCGGGGGTGTTGTGTACTAACCATTTATTGTTTTCACACTTTGGGCACTGTGAAGCCCTTTGAGACTGTAATGGTGATTAAGGGCTATACAAATAAAAAACCCTAACCCTCTGAACAGCACAAGGGTTAATTACTTCAAGTTTGTATCTGTAAAAAACGCTCGTATTCAGTTCCTGTTGTACCAACTGACCAGCTCAAGCTCCCTGGCGTTGGTCTGCTCTATCTTGCTGAAAGTGGAGAGTCCAGCGTTCACCATGGCAGTTGAAAGGGTCAGGCCTGGGATGCACAGTGTTTATATGTTCAAATGTTTATATTTAATTTGAAATTGCAGTCATTGAGAGATACATCTAATATAAAGAATGTTTGGTTTATTTACCAGCAGGGTGGTAAATGTGCACATTTAGCAGATTTACCTTGGGAAATGTGTACATTTACCAACTCTGTGGAGTATACATTTACCATAACATATATATACTATGTGTTTTCTACACTGATATGGCAATGGACCCACCTATCTTCTCCAGTTGTTTAGAGACATAGGGTGTGTTCTCCCACAGCTTGGCTCTGAAGCACTTAGCCAAGATCAGGGAGTTGAGCAAAGCAGCGAAGCCCATCTTGGATCGCTGGCTCAGAAACTCTGACAAGCCTGATTAGGTTAAAAAAAAACATTTAAGTTAAAAAAATGGTTTCCCAACATTTAAAACACCTATAATGACATTGTGAATTCCATAGTGTTGTTTCAAATGTTAAAATACTAATTTGTTCTACCCTACATACATTTGCTGATGCGCATTCCATTCCTGAAGATTTTTGCTGTGTCCTGTGTAAGTCCAAACTCTTGAATTGGGATGGAACCCAGCTGAGCCTGAATCAAGCTAAAGACAAGATAATCAGAGAAACACAAGATATGTATAGCAGAGCGAGTCCACTAGAATATTAAGTGTACAATGAACTCATTCTTTTGCACTTCCCCATTTTCACATCCCTTCCTCATTGTTGAAACTAACAATAATGTACTAAAAAATGACCCATTTAACCTACCAGTTGACTTTCATCTCATTGGTTTTGATTTTTCCCTCCATAGGAAACCTATGAAAATACATAAAGATTCTCATTTGCTATGGGTGTTGCTCACTTGTACTATTGTGCTTCTCTAATCCCCAACTGAATTAAGCCTGGGCAAAATGCCCACAGCAAAGAAACACAGGCGATCATTGTAACAAAAACAAAAAGCCCTTTCTTTTGGGCAGACTGCTGCTGTTCATATTTTATATGGCCTAGACTTGCTATATGCATTTGTAAATCCTCAGAAATGATTCAAATTGTCTGACCTGATGGTGATCCTGTTCTTATCCTTGTTCAAGGTGTTCAAGGTTCTCTTCTCGTTCATTCTCAACTGAATATCGCTGAACTCTTTGCCCTTCGACACCAGCTCTATCTGTACATAGAGCAACTTTGGATCTGAGTAATCTCTTCAATGCCAAACATTGCATTCATATTCTAAAAATCATTTTCTTTTGCAGGAACCCAGCCTCGTAAAAGCAGCTCAAACTTGAACTGTAGCATCTAGATTTTAACACCTACCAGATCAGCTAGGCTCTCACTGCCAGCCACGTTGCTGAACTGTTTCATGGTCTCAAAGGCAACACAGTACCTGGCCATCAACCTGCCAGCTTCTGCGAACAAAAACAACATTTAACAGCTGAAGTTGATAAGTGGAGGTTTCAGTTGAAACATTTAGGAAGAATGCAGATGAAACTGGACGACACCATCAAACAAAAGCTAAATAAAATAAACCATAGATGAGTATATCAGGTATCAATGCCAACCACAATAGACATTTAAATAAATAGCCTCTCTCTCTACCTGTAGGTTTGATGTTGACATCCTCATCCATGGTGATCAGATCAATGGAGGACAGAGAGTTGAGGTTCTTCAGACATAGTTCTGTGGCAGGATAGGAGGGAGACTGCAATCACCTCACAACACAATGAATGGCATACTGTTTGCAACAGTCAACACACAGACAACAAGTCAGATCCCAGTCAGAGGCATAGCTTCCATCGGCCCACACTGATGTGTCACATGAAGAAACAATTATCAAAGCATTCAGAAAACTGGATTGAATGCATTCATGGGGTATCCTCCAAACAGCTAGTTATTTTTTAAGCTACTTCAATGAGTCCACTTAGAGAAGAAAGCACAAATTGTAGCCCACCTTGCAGCTTTGCTTCGATTCCACATCTGTCTATGTCAGTGGAGAAACCTGCAATGGGAATCATAAAAAAACAACACCTTCACTGGCTTTTAATGCCTCAAAATGAGTGCACATTGTTGGTAACATGCCTGCTTTACAATCCCCACTGTAAAATGCAGCTTGGAACCTTAACTGGTAGGAGCTGGTCAAGCTGATTGTCAACTGGTTTGTGCTGGTTGACCAGCTTGGCCAAGCTGAGCATGAGCTGGTCTAAACTGATAGCTGGCCGGACCAGAAGGAGCTAGAAAGTGGTCTAAGATGGTCAACCAGCTACTAGATACCAGCTGTTTCAAAACCTGCAGGGACAACATCAACATTGGACCCTAATTCTAACAGTGATCCTTGTGTTTGGGCCTGCGTCTTGAGTTCTGACCGTAGTATTTGGGGTTCTTGAGAGCTCTGATGTAGAGGAAGGTGGAGCGTATCCAGTCCAGAGCCATGTTGGCATCGCTGATGGTTTGGAGGACAATCTCAGCATTCAGGTGCTCCACCAGGTGACCATGTAAGCTGGGGAAATGGGGGGTCCTGTTAAAGCCTTACTATGATCTCTTCAGTGTGTGTGTGTGAGTGAGAGAGAGACTGAGAGAAAGAGACAGAAGAAAAAATAGCATGGGGGAGCAAGTAGATTATCAAGGGTGTTATCAGTCATACCTGCTCTCGATGATTTCCATCCCATTCATAAGCTTCATGTACTTGTCTTTGGTCTGGAACTTGGTCATAATCACTGCAGTTGCTGATGTATCAAACTAGATGAGGAAATAATCAAAAGCAGTGATTTAATGATTAAAAGGGAAATTTGTGTACTTTTTTAAAATGTCCCAGCTGAAGCAAGCTCAAAATCTTGTTGCCTTGATACCACCCATATCAGCAAAATTATTAAAATGTAGTGTATGCATCATACAGCAACCAGTTGAGGGTATATTTGCTTGTTTTGATTGCTTCTTTGATTCTTACTTTAGTTCTTTTGCCATAATGGCTCCATATACCAATACACCTATATCTCTTTTTCCACTTAGCAGTGTGGTCAGTGGTTAGAGAGACCACCATTTAACCAGAGGACCTGGGTTCAAGCCCCAATGTTGACAGGTGTCCACCCTGCTGAAGTGACCTTGAGCAAGACACTGAATCCCTACCAGCTTCAGGGGCGCTGTCCTGTAGCCAACCCTGTACTCTGAGGAAAGGGCACAAGCAAACAAAACATTTTCCAACAGGGATCATTAAAGTACCACATATTATATCATTACTACCTGTGGTCTTCCAGCTCGGCCTATCATCTGCAGCAAGTCAGCCTCGCTGTACTCCTCGCAGGCGCCTGCGACATAATGCATGGTAGACTTGATCACCACCAGATGAGCTGGCAGGTTCACTCCCACGGCCAGAGTCCTGGTGGTAACTGAGACATTGAAAACCAGACCAGCACACAGAACTTCACTGCCCAGTTCCAAACATGAAGTGTATGGTCAAAATAAAAACAAAATCTGCATTTGAATGATACCAACAAGTAGTGACGGTTCTGGTTGAATTAGTGTGGGGTGCATGATATAATTTTGATATTTTGATTAATTTTTATTCACTACACATTGCACATTGTCACTAAGAGACGTCTCTTTATACTGGCATTTTCCATTATTTTGATCCAACCCTGTGAATACAAAAGTAGAGCTGACATGTTACTGTACTACTGTGTTACTGTATTCTGTCACTCTAGTCTTTCCTGTTTATCTCCACACTGTTAGCTGTATCTAATGACGCAAATAAAGACAGACAAAGTGTATTGTCGAGAAGACCATGTTCCACACTTTAACAGTTGTACATCCATTTACCACACAGGGTATAACATAATTCCATTTGTGAAGAATTCTCACAGAGGACAGGCAGGTCTCCCAGAGTGAAGGCCTGCTCTACCAACTTCCTATCTGAAATGTCAACTCCAGCATGGTGGTAACCAACTCCTAGCATCACAAGGTCTGGAACACAAACACAATGAAAAACTACTGCTACAGTCAAGAATTAGAGTCATAATCAATATATTTGCCAGTGCTTTCTTAATCATGGTTCTGGACTGAACTCAGTCCCAAATGTGTGTCTGATGGGTCTTAACGTGAAAACAGCACTAATAAGTTTTAGTAAGCCTGGATCCCAGGGTTACAACAGGTTTACTCAGTTTAGGTCATGGGCTAGGAGAGGAACCTTTGCTTGACATAATGCCCATTGACCTAGAAACTGTGAAAGACGCATGTCCCTTTCATGTGTGATCATGTGTCCCAAGAGGGATTGGAAGTTGTCCAAAGGGCTTACCTCTCAGTTTTGAATCCAGGATAGAGTTTGCATATTTCATCAACCTGCAGAGGATTATACAGGAGACAAAACAGAGGCAAGCAGATTCAACTACCAGTGAAATGGAATGAACTGTTTTTTAGAAATA
Source organism: Monocentris japonica (assembly GCA_900323365.1). NCBI lineage: Eukaryota > Metazoa > Chordata > Actinopteri > Trachichthyiformes > Monocentridae > Monocentris > Monocentris japonica. The sequence goes on from OOFE01046926.1 coordinate 9,942, forward strand.
TTTGAATGAATAGTTGCATATGCATGAACATGTAGTTATTCTGGATAAGGAGTCAACTGACCTTTGTTTGTGCTCAATGCTCAGGATGAACCTAGCATCCTTGGCCAGAACTGTAGCTGACTGTTGGACCCCTTTCCTTGTGGAGCAAAACTATAGAAACACACCATTATCAGACCACTTTATCATGAAGCTCGCTCTGTCCAATACTTAATAATTCTTAATAATTCTAATAAAACTGAAGGAGCATACACAAAAATACCATAAGAACACAGTTCTTATGGGATTGCCCCAATCGCCCCACCCACCACTAGCGTAGGCTTCTGGTCGGAGTAGGTCTGTATGATGTTGGCCATCTTGTAGTTGAGTGACAAGTCGAACTTGAACTCTGTCTGGTTTGGGCTGCAGGGGAATCCCAGCACCACCTTCCTCAGCTTCACTGGACGGTGGCTCTCGTCCATATACAGATAAGTGGCTGGACCGCTCTCATTGCACAGCCAGTCCGCTATCTGAGAACAGGCAAACAATTCAAACAACGACCACAAGTTTTTGTTTTACATCAACAAGATATACAATTAATCTATCAGCACTAACAAACCACAGAAAGTGGTGTTAATGCATTACAATGTACTGAACTTTTTCTTTTTGTCTCATTTTTATGTTTTTGTTTTACTTTCCTTAGTCCTAAAATAGCTAAAAAGCAAAAACAAGACAGAGCAATATAGAGAGGACTATAGGCTCATCACAATGAATAGATTTATCACAGAACACTCATTAGGAAAGCTTTGCCCTCACAGCCTGTCGAATGCTATCGTACTCAAATCTGCCTGGCTCCTTCATCAACTCATCCCAGCTACTCACATCAGAGATGTTAGGTATTGTGGCTGACACAGCCACAAACCTCATGGAGAGGTCTGTCTGTGGGTTCTCTGCTGTCCTGTAGGCATGTACTGCCTTCATCCTGCTCACCACCACTTCCAGAGTGGCCCCGCGGATCACATCCTTCACCACATGCACCTGGAGACGCATGGAGGAAGATCTGTCATCTGGCAGTGCTAGCTGACAGTGGCAATAAGATAGAGATAACCTCATTTTACCTGCATACCATGGTTGTCCCTTCCTTATTACTTGTAATCTATTATTAAGAGAGGTCGTATCCAACCTCATATCGCCTGTGTCAGTAGGCCAATAACATCATGTGCCATATTCTTTCATGGCCTTAACTCCATGCCTCAAGTGAAAAAACTGCTGAGGGCAGAGGCTAAATGTGGAATAATAAAACATGCTGTCGGCAGCACATCTCCAATTGGTGCATAAGCACACAGCGCAGACCGCACTATTGGTATCCAACATACCACAAACCACATATAACGTACTATAGCCTATGAGCTAGCGAACAAAATGTCTGTGAAACAATCTTACTTCATCGATAAGGAAGAGCCTGACGAGCTGCAGCAGACAGTTATCCTTCCATTTCCTTGTCATGCTGTCCCATTTTTCCTGAGAGGAAAAGATATATTACATAAAACTGTTCAAATCTTTTTTGTTATAATGTTTCTATCAAGAAAAATACTATTATTGAACCTTCTCCCTAAACTGCTGTAGCATTTGTTTGATTTGTTTTGAGCAACAGGAGATACAATCCAGTGTCACACACAGGCGTGGTCATGATGATGTGGGCGTCCTGAATCTCAAAGAAGTCATCAATCTCTGTGTCGCCGGTCAGCTCCTTGCAGCTAAGCCCCAGGGGGCCAAACTTCTGTTTCCAGTTCTCAAAGCACTGGCTGCAAAGAGCTTTGATGGGGGCCACTGGCGAGAACAAAGGGTGAATCACTTTCTTAGACTGTTCTCAATATCTCACAAATACCCTGTTGAAACACTGCTGGCTTTAAGTTTTCATTCATACAAGGTTTGTAAACAGTTAAGTAAAGCAGATCTGTATTTTGAATTCTGATCAGTTGTGTAGAAAAGGCCTATTTTCATGTTAATTTTCAACGCTTGCTGTTAAGAAAAGAGTAGACAAAATTCCAGGATATTTCCGAAAAATAAATTCCATGCCATACAGCTCAAACCCTTCCAGGATCAATGTGAATATAGCTCACATGTTGAAGGCCAAATCTATTCAGGATTGGGTTTAGTGTTTTTTTTGTAATGGTCTACCTAATAATATACTCACTATAGACAGCCTTGACGTCTCTCCAGGGCTCTGACGTCTCCATCAGCAGGCGGATGATGGCCAGCTCAAACAGGACTGTTTTACCAGATCCAGTAGGGGCACAGGCCACAAAGTTCTTAGCTGTGTAAAGAACCTGTGAACAAACCATACATAAATAGACTCCAGGAGAAAGACACAGTAACCCTTCACAAAAGTTTATTAGAAGTTATAACCTATGATAACTATCCCATTTTTCATAGTTCTTCAACGCTTTCCGTTAAGAAAAGAGTATACAAAATTCCAGGATATTTCCAAAAATTAAATTCAATGCCATACAGCTTGTGAAGGGTTTCAAATATATGTGGACAGTGTAATAATGAACAGATTTTGATTGCTTACATCATCCAGGGCTTTGGACTGAACATAGTTGAAGAAGGGGAACTCTCTGAAGACGGATCTGAATTTAGCTGCTGTGTTTGTATGATTCAGGAAATCCAACCATATCAAGTTCCATTGCATTCCATGCATTCCGGCATAATTCAAACACTTATAATCTTCAATTTTGTTGACTCACAGAGCACAAAGGATACGGATTTCGGAGACTGGACGCAAAACGCCAGACCCAGAAGAGCCTGCAAAGCGTACAATCCACACAGAGATTGACAGCTATATTTTCAATCATACAATTAGTACAATATCCACTAACAAACCGAATCCAGTTCAAATAAAAAAGGTATCGTCCACCACCTAGTGACCACCATGTATCATTACAATGAAGTGGTCAATGGGGAGAGCTCGCCTCATTTCCCCTCATCACACCCTAACAGACTGTGGCAGCTGCTGCCCAGTCTTTAGCTGCAACACCTCATAGAAGCTATATGTGTAGTACTTGGTATACCAGTTATAAACCATGGACATGGCGTGTCTGTGACTGTGTCAGTGCAGTGCAGCACCTTGTATGTGTAGCGGCTGAGGCGTCATGGGCAGAACGAGGGCTCTCTTTGTGCCCTTGTCCTGCGTCTCCGCCTGTGCTGCCTGCTGTGGGGGTCGGCCACTCGCTGCCGATGAGCCCAGAGGAGGGAGGGAGAAAGGAGGAGCTGCCTGGCTAGCTGTCGCTGGCAGTGGCTGAAGAGGAGGCTCTGTCACCATAGTAACCTGACTGAGGAAAGTTTGAGGTCTGGATGTTGCCTGATTGCTGCTGCTGCTGAGGTCATTCGTGTTTGACACAGCACCTCCAGTGTTCAGCACCTGACCCCTGAAGGGTCTGAATAAACTGTTGGAGGAGAGAGAAGGAGTTAGGAAGGGAATGAAGATTCAGGGAGGAGAAGGGAGAAAGAGAAAGAAACATTTAAGGTTGCTAGCTTGGAGGCTTCTTTAAGCATGGCTAAGCATTATGGCCTCTGATTACAGGAATGGGCTTGACAACAACGACATATGGGGTTTGGCATTCTTTCATTCTCCTCTTATTACTTATCCTTTAATGAAAAAACTTCAAGCCTCTTATTGTTGTAGTTACATCTTAACTAAGTGTATAACGAATCCACACAATATAACAGACATTTAACTGACTCTTGCCTTCTCCGCAGTGGTGGGCTTTGGCTGAAGTCCAGAGACAAACATCTCCTGCTGATAGCTGCATGACCAGAATCCATCGGGGTTTCATCTCCAGCTCTGCCACTCTGGCAGGCAACCTGGGAATAATCCATGAACCCTTCACCTCCCCATAGGCCTTCACACTTGCTGCTGCCACCCTGGATCTCCTCTATCTCTTTGTCATCTTTGTTGAAACTCTGAGAACTGGTGATTCGTGATGTGAAAACCTTTAAGTCAGTTGATTGTTTAAAAGGGGGCAGGAATTTATTGGGCTTCTGTGAGAAACCTGTGAGAAATATTTAAGAGGGAGACAGGTGAATTGAATTGTTGATTCACTTACGTGAGATGAAAGGAATTTAGAATTACAGCAAGGAATTTACCATTGCTATTAAACTGGCGATTCAGCCAATATTTCTAAGACTTCAGTGTGCCTGCTACCAATTTGTTTATTCAAGTCAAGTAACATTGGAAAGGCATTCAAGCCTATTCAAGCACCATGTCACTGAGTCACACAGTAAAATTTAGTAAGGCTTCAACAGGCCAGATACTGAGCATTTTACTCAAGTCAAGTGAAAAGGAATTCACCCCAATGCATTACATTTTACATTACAATCCAGGGCACGACATACTGTATAAGGATGAGAGCGTCTCTGCTTCTTTCTGGATATCCTGAGTGGCTGGGATCTGAGAGAGCGATGGAGGCGCTTCCAACTGCCATGGACTGGCCTCTTGGTGGAGTGGCTTTCTGTAGAAAAAGATTCAGGAGGGTAAATATTCATTCAATTGAGAGTGAGAGAAAGAGAGAAAGAGAGACAGAGCTGGTGTGTCCCCTCTACTCACACTTTGTGGACAACAGGCCTGTCAAAAAACAGAGTGTCCAGGGACAAGGTGCAGTCATCTGAGTCCAACATCTCATCAGATCACGTGGGCACATACACTTCTGACGGCAAAAAGGGCAATGCCACTTAGTCACTTCTCATAATGTGTCTTGGGTGTAACATTATGAGGATACTGAACATCTTGTAGAAAAAATAATTTCACATACACTTTAGAATATACAGAGACTGCAAAATATACAAAAGCTGACCAATAAATGTATTTATATATGTAAATGGGACTCATTCAAAAGCTATTTTGAGTGGCTAAAATGTATTTTGTTGTTAACTGCACAGCATCTACAAATACATTTATTGGCCTTTTCGTGCATATTTTGAAACATATCTCCAATTCTGAAGAAATATAAATATTAATTATTTTTTAGTATGGGTGTTATTGGTTACAGTAGCTACTCATCCCTTAGCTAACACTTCATGTACTTTTCGTAGCTAAATAGTGGAGGTAGCTCAGCATGCTAACTATCACGTTTGCTAACAACTAGCTAACGTTAGTCAGTTAGCGAGTCGGCTTCCAAGTTTTGCAGTTAACTGTCACAACAGTAATGACTCACGCTGACTCCAAAATCATTTATGAATCTAAAGTTTAGCTGTCTGAGCCATTTCTCTCTAAGTGTACCCACCTGTGACAACGACAAGCTATGTTTAGTCAAATTAGGGATGCGCTCTTGACCCCGCTTTCCTTGAGTTGACTTGCCAAGCACCTCCTGATATTACATTTCATTGATCACCACATTTTCTATCCAGGTTACTGAAGATTATTATTACAAACGGTATGTCAAAATAAAATTCATGTAGGCCAGCTGCTCATGTGATACTGTCATCAATATCACACCTTTTGAATATGTTCAAAGACAAAGTGTTTTCTCAAAAAAAAAAAAAACATACAACGCGAGACTGACAATAATTAATTTAATCATCCGCTACGAAGGCAACAAAGACCTCTGAGAAAATGACAACCATTTGTGGGATTGTGGTAACATCTTTGTTAGGTTGGCATGGGATTTTAGACAGTGCTTCAAAAACCAGTTTGACTACCAAAATGTATATATTATTCAAAAAACAACCAGAATGTTGATTCCTCAAGTCTCAATCTATTATATCAATTAAAATGGTGATTAACCGCTATAAACCGAAAGAAAAAAAAAAAAAAAAAAATCTGCTACCCCTAAAGAGACGGTCGTTAACTCAGGTTTTTATGCCTCCTATCTGGAATAAACCATCTCATCATTCGGGGGAAGATGGCGGTGCAACGTAACTTTTCATTTCGAAAAGAAAGGATAGGAATCTATTAACCTGTTGATTATAAAGAAGATATTAAGTAGTTGTACAATGTAATGTGATTATTGCAATATGTTTGTGTTGTATTTTACAATACAGTCGAGTGTGTGTATGTTTACCCTTTCAAAATAAATGATCTGGCCCACACCAGACCACCACGGAAAATGGCGACTGTGAAATGGATGGGAGACGAAAGTAAGAAATAATTCAATGCAGCGTATAAAGTGCCCCCTGTCTACATCTACACCGTTCGGAGGTAACATTTGTTTGTTTTTCTACAATTTACAGATGTCGGTATAGTGAGTAGCGAGGCATAATTGCCATTAGCTGTAGTTTAGCCTGAGGATTTGGTTTTGGTATGGAACATAGCCTAAATGGAATGGGCTGCAGCTCTTGCAAGCAGCATCCAACAACACAGCGTGATATAAACGCGAAGAAAATGCAGTATGATACCTTGTGAAACAATGTGAAAACCATAATTTGTCCGCTGTGTCGTTGCTCCTGAAAACATATGTTGCCTTTATTATGTGTTAGCATGAAAGTGAACTACTGGGCTGAAAGTTTTAGCTCTAGAATACAGCCCATAATGGCTCATCAAAAGCCATTTACGAGGTTAGCCCCTTTGCAGGTTCTGTGCTGCTGTGTAGATAATAGAAACACCTTTCTTTCACCACTAGAGCATTCAGTTGGTTTGACACTTTTATTGCCCTTCAAATCTAAGTTATTCACTCTTGCGACCTTGCGCCCATCGCCACAATTGATCTATTAAAAATGCGATGTGTATTTTGTGTTTATCAATATTTATTTTATAGCCATGTTGATGGAAATAAGAAACTAATCCAGAAGACGTTGTAGTTGCTAGATAGACTGCTTACTTTTACCGCTTTGAAACACTAAAGCTTCAGTTCGTGAAACATGGGGTAACTATTCTATATTGTAGTTGTAATAGCCCGAACGGCCTCGACATGTCACTGTTATTAATTTGCAGCCAAAAGCGGCTGGTCAAAAAATGCAATGTATTCATCTTTGGGGAACTGAAAAATAGCTATATGTCAAGAGAAGTCGCTCAAATGCTGGACTGAATGAATATATCGCATTAGAAGCATTTTTTGACCAGCCGCTTTTTGCTGCAAATGAAAAACAGTGACATCTCGGGACCGTTCGGGCTATTACAACTACAATATTATATACTGAAGGAGCAGATACTGTATTGGAGCCCATGTTTGACCAGCTAGTTTTTGCTGCTCAGTATGTTGTCAAGATTTCCTCCAAACCCCCTTTCAAGCTAGCATTGTATGCAATGCAACTTAAATTGAATCTTAGACAAGCTTGTTTGTCTTTCTTTTGTTACCCCTAGCGGTGCTCCTTAGTAGCTTACTAGCAAGGCCTAGCTTAGCCCTGATATAGGAAATAATGAAACTATTAGAATCAAACTGTTTTTCACATATTTACAAGGTTGAGCCAGAAACATAACTTTTTAAAAATTTTTTAGGGCAAACTGGGAGACTGGGAGTCAAACTAACCATTTACGAAACATGCTATCCAGTCAGTTGGAAGCCTGTGTGTGTGCAGTGAGACTCGGGGCCTGCTCACAGGCCCCTCCCGCTCTCCCCCTGCTCTAGCTGAGGAGGGTGCTGTCATCAGATTGGCCAGTCGGCACAAATTTGTGTGCGTCAGCGGTACCAATTTGGCGCCAAATGCATTGGCTGTCAACAAATAACATTTTCTCTTATGTTTCAAAAAGTAGCTAGCTTTGTCGCTAGTTGCTTTTTAATAATAAAGTTGCCATGGGGGTCTGAAAAGTCGTTAAATGTAGTGGCAAAGTCACCAAGTTGGCAGCACTGCAGCACTGTGCTTCCGAGCAATATGCTTGCTGCTGCCATCAGTGGTCAAAAGGTAGACTGCAGCAGTTTTGTGCGATGATTTTCCTACCTTTTCCATCACCTGTGAAAATAGTTCAAAACATGCACTTTTTTCCACATCCTGTTGGTAGGAAAAAAACTTTTTGCCATTGAGAAGTGATGTTAATACCCGTTTCTGTGCCGACTAAATGGTGACACTTTACCTGATATGCTGCTCAAATCACTCATTGCTATGGATAAAATGTTAACACATGCAATGAACACTTATGAAGTTTAACTTGTCTTGTTGACGTTATTTGTTTAGTTACTTTGATTGAGCGCATCCACCACACAAAATTGTTGCAGTCTACCTTTCGGCCACCAGTGGCAGCAGTGAGCTTATTGCTCAGAAGCACAGTACTGGCAAGGACTTCTGTCGGCCAGCTTTGATTTCATTATGTTGGAGATTTTGGGTTCACTTGTCTTCAACAAAGTCTAAAAGTGAAGGTTTACGACACCTGTTTGGATAAGTGAAATTCAATATTGTTTTTTCGTAGGGAGAAATCTTAATGGAGCAGCACAGGACCCTTTGGGAGAGGCAACAACCGATACGACGAAAGATTCCCTATGGGTCCTGTATTAGGGCAAGGCCTAGCTGCGATATGTTCCATTCTATCTTTAGCTGTTTCATTATATTTGACAGAATGTCATGCTGTACTACATGGAATTTAGCAGCTTAATGGTACACTACTCGTTACTGAGTAATGTGGTACCGCCCATCACTGTTTGACATTCATCCAATTCACGAAGCGCCACTTTTTCCAACAATGCATCACTATTAAACCTGGTTTTCACTGCTTGTTATCACCGCCAACCATGTTTTTTGGGTTGGTGAAGATAAAGGAATAACTGGAACCAGTTTTAAATTACTGCTAATCAGTGTTTGCGACATTGCTGAACTTAATCAGTAATATCATTCAAAGAAGTGCTTTAAACACAAAGTTAAGGATGCTGGACTACTCAGATTCTTGACTACTCAGAGTAGCTTTCCACGCTCTGTGGCAAAAGTCGAATTGGGACCAGGGTAGCTATTATGGCCTTGCATTACAGAAGATTGGCAAAATAATATCCCTGAAATATAGTTTTTACATGTTTGCGATCCATAGGCCAATGTTTAATGCAGGGCCTAATATAAATATAATAGTCGCTTTGTATAAAAGCGTCTGCCAAATGACTGTAATGTAATAAATTGCAGCGCCCCAAGGCCCATCATCTATACGGACCACCACTGCAGCCAGGACTACACACTACAGGCATAGGCAACAAATGCTACACACATCAGTTTGTCTATTATCATACAGAGGTAGACCCATAGGCCTACATTGGGTATAAGTGAAATAGATAAATCTAAGAAAATTGCTGCGTTTGCTGGAGGTATGTAGCTTAATGATTTTGTTTGAGGATGGTCTAAGAACATTTACTTATCTTTTCCAGGTCACGGCAGCAGAAATGTCATGTCTGACAGGTGTTGATGAAGATGACAAAGATGCAGATCCTGAGATGAATGCACTCACGCTCCTTCAAGAGCCAGTGAGAATGGCGCAAGAGTCAGTCTCTTATATTGATTCTTTTGGCAAGCCTCCTCTGAAACAAAACAATAGTGTCCTTGATGTTCTGTCAAACACAGATATGTTGTCCTCGGTTGGCTTGGGAAATGGACCTTCTTCGCACCGTGCTACACAGGCCCATGATCTTAACAGCTTCTCGACAGAAAAAGAGGAGGAAAAGAGCATCACCCCACTGAAAACAGTGCAGGAAATCGACACTGCAGGAATATGGGGTTTTGACGTGGAGTCACCCGAGAACTCATTGGATAATTTCAGCAGTGCTAGTGACCTTCAGTGGGACCCTCACAAAGAGTTTATGCAGTTTCTGTGGGACAACCATGATGATTCTCCTGGTGAGGAGCCACAAGAAGAAGTCCCTCCTCTCAGCAGCCAAAGAAGGAGGAAGCGGAAAATGGACATGGTGGTGATGGTGGATCCCTCAGAAGACCTTTACCCTGATCTGAGCCACAAGTCATCTGAGGACTCATCTGATGCTGAAGACCAAGTAGACTCCATTCCTGTCAGCAAGGTACGAAAGCTGAGGAAGCATTCCAAGTCACAGCCGTCACCAACAGGGAAGGTATCGAAGTATCCCAATGGAACTGTTAAGGCCATCAAGCAAATTCTATACAACGCACCGGCAAGAAACTTGGATGAGAACAGTATAGGTCATAGGTTTTCACCGTTGAAGGGAAGACTCTCAAATTCTCGTTCAGAGGGGAAGCCATCATGTTACCCTTGTTCAAAATGCCACCTAATTTTCAAAAAGGAGCACCATTTGCAACGCCATATGAAGTCTCATGTGGATCCTCCCAATATGTCGCCAAAGCCTTTTATATGCCGGGAATGTGGACAGTCCTTTAAACACAGTGGCTCACTTATTCAGCATATGTCCGTTCACCAGGAGAAGAGAGCGAGACTCATTGAAGAGATCAAAGGCATGAATGATTTGAAGGATGAGGATGAAAATGCAACACTTTTTTGTCCTCAGTGCCCATTTGGAACAAACTGCCCCAACACTTTCGTTGAACATGCCAAGACTCATCAGAAGGACAAGCGATTTTTTAACTGTGAGAAATGTAGCTTCAAGACTGCATCTGCAAGTCAACTTAGGAAACATGAAATTAGGCAGCACACTACTATCCCAGTTCCAAAGCAGGCCCATGCTGATGAATCCGGTGTTTTCTCTTGTAACATTTGTTCCTATAAAGCCTTTAGTAAAAATGTTTTTAAAAATCACCTTCAACGTCGTCATCAACAGACTTATGAGGAATACAAAGCTGCACAGCAAAGTGAGAGAAATGCACCTGGAGAGCAGCAGGTGCCTACTTGTAAAACTCCTGTAGAAGATTCAGAGTTGGCATCTAAAATCTCAATAAAAAATCAGATCTCTAGGAAAAGAGCTTATTCATCCAGTGATTCGAATGACTTTTCAGACTTATTCAAAAATGACAAGATTGTTAACAGAAGTCTCAAGTCCCAGCTAACAGAATCAAAGCTCGACAAATCCATAAATGTTCTTCTGTCTCGTCAAAGACATGGTAAGAAAACTGAAGAACAGAAGAAGGAAAGCAATAATTGCAGCACATCTGCTGCACGCGACTCGAACAATGACCAAAATCACAATGGTCAGTCGCCAATATTGACTTTCAAGGTTGAAGATACCAGTTTATCCCCAAATAGCCATTTAGCGCTTTCTGTGTCCAATCTTCATGCACATTCAGGATGTGATGCCAGCGCAGCTGAAGGAGGTCTTAACAGCAACAGTGTACCCAAGTCAATCTCGGGTCAGCCAACAGTGAAAAAGTCACCATCTAAAAGAAAAATGTCCACCCCATATCGCAACACCACCGAACAGGACTCATGCTTCATCTTACCAAAACATTTGCCAAGTCCAAAGAGACTAAACATGGAAGAAGAAATGGGAGACTGTGACGAAAGGGACATTTACCAGTTCAACGACACAGATGCCAACACTAACTTTTTTGACAATGGTGTCAAGCAAGAAAAACCACACATCATTTACACATATAGTAGAAGAATGTCAATGAGGGGAGCTTTGCAGGCATCTAAGATGTTGTTTGACAAAATTAAGACTGAAGGGCATGCTCAGGACAAGCCTGCTATAAAGGAAGAGTGCATAGAAACAGAGGTTTTTAGAGAAACCTTTGCATCCCACCCAGTGTCTTTGGGAGAACCCTTCATGGAAGACTTGTCAGTATTAGAATCGGATCGCAAGACCTGTCCATATTGTCCTGCAGTCTTCGAGTCGGGTGTTGGGTTGTCCAATCATGTGCGAGGGCATCTTCATAGGGTTGGACTGAGCTACAACGCACGCCATGTAGTGCCTCCTGAGCAGGTGGCTTCTCAAGACAAGAGGCCACGAATTCGGCGCAAGATGTCGGCAATCCGGAGATTAAAAAAAGGTACTTGGGTCTTTATAGCATGTTCCTGTATTGCGTGTTCTGTGTTCTGTGTTCTTAGTTTGGTTGTGTTCATGAAAAGGTTATCATTTCGTACATTGCGCTAAAAAAACCCTGATATATTTATAATTATCATTCTCCTGTATTTGCAGCATTACAGTTGGAGTCAGATTCTGAGGCCATCAAGAGTACTCACTCTTGTCCACTATGTGGGGACACATTTGATAATAAGACCGGGCAGTCCAACCACATACGAGGCCACCTGAAACGGCTTGGTAAACACATTTCAACAAAGAACAAGTCCCCATTATGCTTACTCCGGGAGTTGATGCGTGACAAGAAAGAGTTCCACAGAGCACTTCAAATTCTGGGAAAGAAACGGAACCATTTCCAATTTGGTGCTTCCACAAAGCTGTCCAACGTTGATCATTTAACACCACCACCACCCATTGGAATCCCTAAAAGCAATTCTATTTCAGCTGTCTACAATGATGCCAAACCACAGGTGCCCAAGTTTTCTTTAGTTGGAGTGGCATCAGAAAAAAAGCAGCTAGAGACTAAGTTGGAGGTCAAAGGTTCACTCTCGGGCACGAGTGCCTTGATAGGAATCCTAAAAAAAAGGAAGTGCCAGGAGGACTCCAAACTGAAGGGTTCTTCTCATATGTCAAGAAACACATTAGCAGTTTCTTCAAACAGTGAGCACAGTACAGGATCAAGAGTTGCATCTTCACTGCCAAACCCAATATCAGGTAAGTATAACTTAATCATGGTAGTCCATGAATTGACAACTGCTTAATGACAGTTTGTAGCACTCCGAGCTATTTTTAATTGAGTGAATTACTTGCGAAAACCTATGTCTATAATTTAGGCTTATTGGCCTATTTTAATGTTTTGATAGGAGCCTAGGGAAAAGCAAGACTGTGGGACAGAATGTAGCAGCATCTGTTGCTTGTGGTTATGGCAAATTTAGAAAATGTGAACCTAATATCACATGGCACAAGTAAGTGTTACAGCCAGGGTTCTTCATAGCCTAGCCTATATAGCTTAGTAAGAGAAAAGATTACGCTCCATCAGTTCTCGATAGACTAATTCTCTCTCTTAATAAGCTAGTCTAAAATGCGGCACCTATGTAAATAATGGCGCCTGACCAATATGAGATTTTTGGCTCCAATACCGATTTTGATATATGGGATCTTAAATTTTCAATAACCAATATATATGCCAATATACTTTTTTTCCCTCACTACCAAGTGTTTATGCATTAGTTTTGCTATTTCTAAAGAGGAAATCTATTGGTGCCTCATTGGTGGCACCTGATAATGATATATCTGTAAAAGGCTGTGTAAGTGGATCTTAGACAACATACATAATATTAAAGTCTCCAAGAATAAGAATTATGTTGTACCTACTCAGTATCTGAAAATTCAGGGGGCTAGCTAAGCTGTACTTATTGCGGCCAAAGGGGTGCAACCCTTGCGGTATGCTGCAAGTAATTAGTGCACAAGAGGCAGAAGATGAACCTTTTTAAGTGCTATGGCAGCAATACCTACTAGTTCTTGAGGTGGCGTGGTCTGCAATAAGGAACACAACACTCTGCTCTAAGAGGATTAAAATTGAATATTGCCCAGCACCTGCTGCTTAAAGAAAGTCATTTGTGACTAGGAAAGGCACACCCGGTACAGTAGAGTGCTCTGAATCATAGATAGGAGAACAGGAATTTTATCAGCCTCAAGAACCACATAATCTCATGAGTAGATCACAGTGTGAGGCACACCTGTCTAAACTGACTACGGGCCTGAAGGAAACCCTTTCAGTCCTATCAGCTTTGGAAGCTGATCTTCAGGTGTGCTTCTGTTAGTGATGCAAGCAACTGGCACTACAGTAACCCGGCCAAATCTCAAACAACAATTATGGCTCTGTAACACCACAGTCTTAATTGTGTCAAAGCAGCCCTAGCATGTGTTTGAGATGAAGCAGAAAGGAAGAAGGGATAGTGTTTAATTGTATTAAAAGAACAAAAGGACTGCACAAATTATCTCAACAAAGATGGTAAGATTTTTTGATTAAGCAGTTATGTTGTAAAATATCGTCGTATGTGTAAAATGTCGACACTAGCTGCAAGCAAGGCAGCTTAGTTACTCTGCTAACCACTTCAGCAAGTAAACAAACGTTGTGAGTTCTTTTAATGATACAATGTGGAGTATTTTTTTTTTACTTTACATTGTAAGTTTAATAACAGAAGCTGGCACACATACACGCAGCACACTGTTAATACTGTTACACCTCAGATCTTATTTCCTTACCCTTTCAGTGTCCTTCACAGGTTCCGGGTGGTCAATTGCAATGCAGCCACAGACTTGTGCAGTTAAACCCTCAGCAACTATGATGACTAGCCAATGATGCGTTAGAGCTGATAACCACACCCACCTAGCACTTTAGGCCAGACCCTCTCATTACAATGTTGGAGCAATAAAATAGGAAATAGGAGGAAAGGAAAAGAAGAATCAGAAAATAGATGAATATAAAATAAATCAATAAATATGTCCCATGATTGAATAAAAAAGCCCAAACTGACACATAACTAGTAAAATACTTCAGTGCAAAGAATAAAAATAAGAAAATATGAAAATGATAAATTAAAATAAATTGCAAAAAGTAGATTAAAGCTGTGATTTCTGAGCAAATTATTTCAATCCAAAGAAAAATATATTACATTTGTATCAGTTTAATTTAATTTTCCACACAAATATAAATTTAAATATCTATATTTGATCCTGGATTATATTTATATATAGCCTGAGCTGACTCTTCTCAAGCTACAACTGGGAGAGCTTTGGGGTAGAGGCTAGGGCTAAAGACAAGACAGTTTACTGTGTCACAGTAACCTAAATCTAGAAACAAATCTGCTTCTACTAATTTCAGACCATTCAATTTTACTTAGAACAATTTGACCACCATCACTATCTTTTTCAGACTTGTTTCTAGCCTGGTTGTTTTATATTGCCATTATTTGCACTTTGCCATTTCTGCTAGGACATTTGTGATGCAACTGCAAAGCCTCTATTGCCCAAATAGCTGGTGCTGCTTCGAGTCCCAGTATGTCTGTGCAGACACAAATTAAATACAGAGGTAAAGTTTGAATTTAGCCTTCAAAATAATCGGAAACAAAACTTCACTTTGGTGGTTGTTAATTTACTTGGGCAGGCCACTGAAATATGATCAATATGGCAAACCTTGCTCTAACTACAGCAAATGTCATGTAAACACCTTCATTATTTTAATCAGCCAGGTCATAATTGGTGTATGCACAACCCCGAGGGGGATTGTGCTACTTTGAACCATGTAAGTGCTTTAATTGAACACACCTTAATCTGATTATTTATAGTAATCAGAGTATTATGTGCATGCAAACATACCCACTGAGTTACAATGCAGTACGAGGGGAAATGCAACAAACTCATCTTGTATACAGACACAAACCGTAGTCTGCTTGTGATTTTTTTCCCTTTATGTCATCTTTAGAAAATGTATGTTTTGAAATAGTTTTTAAAAGTCCAAAACATTATTAATGAAAGCTCATGTTATTTTGTTTTACTTGGCTACAGTATATTTACCACGTCTAAATCCACTGATTTAAAGATGAGGGCAGAATTTTTAATAATTTGTCCAACAAACAACCCGAGAGATATATCAGCCAATATTATCGGCCAATGTAATAAATATATTGTTATTGGCAAAAGTGCCACCAATGAGTGGAGCAGGGCAAGATACTGTCCCTACTGAAACTACAGCAACTCGTGAAAACACCCTACATCTTGCTGTATACATTGCCATCGCCATCATTATATTGCAGCAGTCCCTTGGTATAAATGTGAGATACTTGTAAAGACATTAAAATTTACTTAAAAAATATATATCAGCAGATATATGTTATAGAAAATGTCTATAGGAAAGATCTCATATATCAAAATTGGTGTTGGAGACAAAAACTTCCTATCGGTTGGGCCCTAGGGACACACAGCAACAATTGCAGTTGTATAATTATTTTTGTATTATGATTATTGCAGTGGTAGCCTTACATTTTCAAAGCACCTAGTCTGGTCTTTTTTTGATTCGGTAATATGAATCACCATTCTGATAAATGCAGCGTTTATTTGCACCAATTTCCAAGATCAGATGCATTGAACAATGGACTTAACCACAAGAGGACCTGTTGATACTTAGTCCAACCCTGCAGTACCTTAGGACTACTGACATATGGATCCTGTTTTTGTATTTTCTGTCTTTTAACAGAGATGGGTGAATTCAACAGGAAGGTGTGTATCCATTGCAATGCGACTTTTCACAGTGGGGTTAGCTTGTCCAATCACCTCCGGGCGTATGCAAAACGGAAAAGGACTGCCCTACTTGAAGGAACTAGTAAGTACCAACAGCAACAGCTTAAGATAGAAAACATCTCCAGGAGTACTGCAGCATAGCTGTAGCAGTCAGGGGTATATATATTATTAGGGGTATGTACAGTTAAATGCAAGTATTGGGACAGTTGTGTCAAATTTCTAATAATATAGATCCAACATAAACAAAGGTGCTTTTTCCTCAGATGTTGACATTAGTAGTAAATGATAGAGTAGACGGAGTAGTTCTTCTTGAGTAAAAGTAGATGCTTGGAACTGGAATAAACTTGTGTGAGGATGCAAGTTATTTTTCCCATGGCGGAAGACGTGCATCAGGAGCCAAATTCAGGTCAGTCATCAGACACCCCATACACTCTCACCTTGTAATGAGTGATGCAATGGTCTCCAGTGACCTTTATTCGTTAAGGTTTTGTATAAGGAAGGCTCTGCTCTAATTTCACTGGCGGTACGATATACTCAAAGTCAATTTTTTCTGTTTTTTTAGCGTATGACTGTAAAGCAAGGAGGCAGCGCTCAAGGCCTGGCTCAAAGAAGAAGACACTGCCCATCCCACAAACTCCAGAGGAAATGTACAGACTCACCTGCAGGTAATATTGCTATTATTTAGATTTATTTTAATGGTGGATGATGATGTATTAAAGGTCCCACTGTTGAGACCCATTACTGGCTACATGTTTTGAAACCAGCCCCTTGATAATTGTATCTAAACAAGTCTGTGCACCATGTGTGGAGTTATTTGTTAAAGGACTACGCCGACTTTATGGGCAACTGGCCTGTTGGTCAACTTTTGGGTAGGATTGGCATCTACCAGAGACACAAGATGATTTCGGTGGTACTCGTAGTGTAACATGTAAAAGGTAAGTTGACCAATGAGTCAATTTCTAAAAAAGTTGTAGTCCTTTAAAATTAACAAAGCAACTTGTTTGTCAGGGTATGGATCACGTAGATTTTAGTTCATATCCTGACAAAGGTCTTGTTTGAGATGAACGGTTTACAGTTGTGAGAGAGTTTGTGAACCCTTTTGAATTACCTTGATTCCTGCATGAATGGCTCCTAAAATGTGGTCTGATCTTCATCTAAGTCATAAGAATAGATAAACACAATGGGCCTCATTCTCGAAACGTACGTAAGATCAGATTTGATCATAAAACGTTCCTACGAACGTTTCTACGAAGATAGTCTGATTCATCATTTTGTTCGTATCTGAATTTGTTTGTTGGTACGATCAAATCCTACGTGTGTTTGGAAACATGCGGGAATGTGTTTGTGTGTTTGAAAACATACGGGAAGGCTCTTAGATGCCTTATTCTTTATGAAAAATCAATTACAGTAGTGCCAAACAACAACAAGATGTTTCAGTGCCTCAGTGCGCTGCCCTCCTACTCTGGCTGATAATACGCATCTACTTCTACTTATTCTTTTTTGCAATCTAGTTTCATGTCGAACCATTTCTTTTTTTTTTACCTTAGCAAAGGTGTGTTTCTGCTGAAACAGCATTGACAGTGTTAATAATTTCTTGCCGTGATTTACTTTGATCAGTTCTTGTGACTCAGTGCTTATGCTTCTGAAAACTCTTCAATTTTGGACTCCACCAAGTTCCTCTTTTCCCTCTTTTCCTTTTTTTCTCATGCGCGCAACACTTCCACTTTGGACTCTGCCAAGTTCCTCTTTTCCCTCTTTTCTTCATGGTTTACTTGCACACGACCCTTCAGTCTGCAGCCTTTTACAGCGTTTACCACTGCAAACCGGCTTCAACAGGCACGCTCATCCAATTTACGAACGATTGGCATTCATCTAATATACACCTGTTCTACACACAAATCGAGGTTTCCCGAACGTTTCATGAATCCCACGTTGGCGTTTTCTTTCTTTCTTACATAAATACAAATTGACGAATAATTTAAGAAAAGTTTCATGAATGAAATGTGATTAAACAAATAACACACAAAAATGTACTTTTACATGTTTTTATTGAACATATTGTTCAAACATTAACCACCTAAGCTGAAAAAGTAGGTGAACCTCTCGGATAATGACTGCCAGGTAATTGAAGTCAGTGTTTCTCGTAGGTAGGCTCATCTGTGGCTCTCCACCACATCGCCATAGTGTTATGTTCTCTGTCACACCAGAGACTAATCTCACTCTGCTGTACCACACGCCTTTTTTCCCTCATCTGCTTGTGTGAGACAGACATCATCTGCTAGATGGACAAGGGCAGTCTGACCTAAAAAAAAAAAGCTGTCTGACAAAAACTGATATCAACTCCACAACGGAAAGAAATTAACTTTTTTTTTTTCTCTATTGAACTTGGGATGTTACATCCACAAAGTGACATTACCCCAGCTGCTAGCGGAGTCTACCCAACAAGACACGTAATCATACATCGAGTGGAAAATAAATATTCTCCCATGCATTGTTGGTTTCATCAGAAGAGCAAACCTAATTAACAACAAGACGTTTCAGTGGTCTTGTTGAAAAAAAAGACCTAATAGGCTGCAACGGCGTATTTGCCAAACTGTCCTCATTCATAACAATACAAGATTATCAAACTTGTAATGGGTTGATCACATGGACTGGACGTCTTACAAATACAATTCCATAGTCCTACCATCTGATGAAGATGCAGCCTGGATCTGATCTGTGTCCAATGCCGACTGGACACCCGACAGTGAGGTCTCTCCTATTGACTGATCCTCTGATTAATGTCAGATAGCGCCACATAAAATGGTGCTAATAATTACTTGCCATGCTTTACTTTGATCAGTTCTTGTGACTCAGTGCTTATGCTTCTGAAAACTCTTCAATTTTGACTCGGCCAAGTTCCTCTTTTCCCTCCGTGGTTTACTTTCACACGACCCTTCAGTCTGCAGACTTTTACGGTGTTGAACAGCGTTTACCTCTGCACATCAGCGCATCCAATTTACGAACGATTGCCATTCATCAAACATACACCTGTTCTACGCACAAATCGAGGTTACCCGCATGTTTCACGAATCCTTTGTTGGTATTTTCTTACGCACATAAATACGACAAATTTACGAATGATTTAAGAAAAGTTTTGTGAATGAGGCCCAGTGAGTGGGTACTTTTTTATTGCCACTGTACAATGCCTTAGTATCAAGGTTTCTTGTAACCAGAATAAGAGTTTGTGGATTATTATAAACCATGTTTACATGCACCAAGAAATAAACAAAATATTAGTATTAGTGTAGTGTTATTAAGGTCCAGTCTTTTCTTTACAGGTTCTGCGACCTAGTCTTCCAGGGTCCCTTGTCGGTCCAGGAGGACTGGATTAAGCATTTACAGAGACACATTATGAACACCAGTGTCCCCCACACTGGACTAGGTATGGTAGAGGTCACCTCGCCGCCCCAGGACCTCCCCACCCACAAGACTGACCAAGACAGCTCTCTGACAGCAACACACGCTGCCTCATGAGGCCAATGGGGACCTTTTTAGAATTCACTAGACTGTGTATGTGTATGTACATTGGATGTTCCTTCATCCGTTTTTGTTTGAACAGTCAATAAAATATTGGCCAAAAGTACAATATCACTCACCATTGGAGATATTTTACATGTTTGGACAGACAAAAAAAAATATTATTTTGGATATTGTTACTTATTTCCATTTTTACATGGTCCATTTTTTGGAATGCAATTCCAAATGGACCAACTGTTTTGTTTTATGCAGTAACGTAGTGTGGAATCCATTTCTAATGAAGACAACTTTTACCTCAGATTTCTCATGGTTTTAAGTCCATTTTTGTCCAGTTTGGGAGCACCTTCCTTCTGTATCAATATTTACATTTATAATATACATAGAATCATGAGTTTCTTTTATATTGCAACATGTTCAAAGCAAGACCAGCGCGTCTGTTTTCAGGGCTTTGAGTTACTGATACATATACACCGATCAGCCACAACATTAAAACCACTGACAGGTGAAGTGAATAACATCGATTATCTTGTTACAATGGCACCTGTCAAGGGGTGGGATATATTGGGAAGCAAGTGAACAGTCAGTTCTTGAAGTTGATGTGTTGGAAGCAGGAAAAATGGGCAAGCGTAAGGATCTGAGTGACTTTGACAAGGGCCAAATTGTGATGGCTAGATGACTGGGTCAGAGCATCTCCAAAACGACAGGTCTTGTGGGGTGGTCCCGGTATGCAGTGGTTAGTACCTACCAAAAATGGTCCAAGGAAGGACAACTGGTGAACCGGTGACAAGGTCATGGGCACCCAAGGCTCATTGATGCACATGGGGAGCGAAGGCTAGCCCGTCTGGTCCATTAAAAGTTAATGCTGGCTATGATAGAAAGGTGTCAGAACACACAGTGCATCGCAGCTTGCTGCGTATGGGGCCGCAGACCGGTCAGGGTGCCCATGCTGACCTCTGTCCACCGCTGAAAGCGCCTACAATGGGCATGTGAGCGTCCCAACTGGACCATGGAGTAATGGAAGAAGGTGGCCTGGTCTGATGAATCACGTTTTCTTTTACATCATGTGGACGGCCGGGTGCGTGTGCATCGTTTACCTGGGGAAGAGATGGCACCAGGATGCACTATGGGAAGAAGGCAAGCCAGCCGAGGCAGCGTGATGCTCTAGGCAATGTTCTGCTGGGAAACCTTGGGTCCTGGCATTCATGTGGATGTTACTTTGACACGTACCACCTAACTAAACATTGTTGCAGACCAAGTACACCCCTTCATGGCAACGGTGTTCCCTGAAGGCAGTGGCCTCTTTCAGCAGGATAATGCGCCCTGCCACACTGCAAAAATTGTTCAGGAATGGTTTGAGGAACATGACAAAGAGTTCAAGGTG
>OOFE01046928.1:0-12077 GCA_900323365.1 Monocentris japonica
AAAAAAAATTACTGTTCTCTCACCTTTCGTCTAACTGGCCACGGTCAACCTCTGCCACTGCTTCTGCCAATATCAGTTTCCTCACTTTTTCCAAAGCCTTTACAGTGGCCTATGTTAGAAGTACCATAATTCAGCCATTAGTGTGCTTGTTCTTCATTTGATCTACATGTGAAGACATTTTTATGAAAAGCTTTCTGTCAATACTTTGTCACAATTATCAACATTTGACTGAGAAATAGTTTAATTCATCTCGTTTATCTGTCCACTAACATCTGCCATCATTTCAGACCCTGCTTTTCTTCTCCTGCCCACCAGTTGTCCTCATTGTGTTCCTACCTTTGCCAGTCACCTGACCTCGCACCTGCCTGCAGACATGATCCTCATTACCATTTTCACAAATAGAATAAAGGTTTCACAAATCAGAAACTGTGTTTTAAAGAGTCTCTGGTTTCTCTGGGATAATCTAGTCCAGATTTGACAAGTGTAGGTATAGGGGTTTTTGGTCTGGACCTGGTTCAATGTGGTCTAGATGTGAAAAAAGCAGTGAAATCTCCCCTTATTGCATTTTCACAAATAGAATAAAGGTTTCACAAATTTGAAAGTGGGTTTCAGACAGCATTAAGGCTTTACCTAAAATGTCTAACACGCTTTCACAACAGTAAGAGGTGCAAAAAACGGAGGATCGTTGCTCAGCAATGTAAGTTGAATTTCCCTTAACTTTCCCCTTAACTGCCGAATCCGAAGCTACGAATCCAAAGCCAACTTCAGCCTCGTCTAAAACGTGTTTTGAATTAGTGTCCTCACTGATTTACCAATATAGAAGGCAGCATTTTCTTGTGTGCGTGTGTGTGTATTGAAAAAGGACCAACGTTTAGACCCGATATAGTTAGGGTTAGGGAATACATGTCAGTGGAATATCATTATAAGTACAGTAATACAGGACTTTTTGTGTCTGTCCCTACAGTGGCATTGGACTGGCACTTTGTGAACGTCTCCTTACAGAAGACTCAGATCTGCAGCTCTGTCTGGCCTGCAGGAACATGCATCGGGCTCAGGCAGCTCGCTCCGCCCTCCAGACCTCTCACCCCAATGCCCAGGTGGCCTTGCTACAGCTGGACACCAGCAGCATCACCTCAGTCCTCAACGCTGCCCATGAGGTCAAACTCAGGTGGGAGGACATACAGAACTGTTGTAGAAAGTTACAGCAGAGTCAACAGTGTGGAAGTCAAACACACACATTCAAATACCAAATAAGCTTTAATACACTAATGACTAAGTAAGTAAGACTTCCATAATCACAATGATTCAGTTTGTGTTGCCTGATATCAGTTCTTTAATATGTGTAGAAAGTGACAGAATAAAATATCTCCAGCTGTGGTTGTCACCTACAGGTATAACCGGCTGGACTATCTCTACTTCAATGCAGGCATCATGCCGAACCCACAGTTTGATGTGAAAGCCTTTTTCAAAGGCCTCTTCTCCAGGTACAGTGCTGACATGCATCATCTCTAACAGGCCTGGCCCCTTCAAATGATTGAGTTATATTGTAACTGGGAGATTTTTATGATTATATACAGTATATCCATCCATTTGAACATTGTTTATTTCAACCATCTACTTTCCATGCTCCCTTTGTAGAGTACGTATTTCTATAATGTCATTATTGCAGCAAAGTCATTACCATGCTTGCCACTGCGGAGGGGATTCTGAAGCAGGAGGACAGCATCAACCCTGATGGACTGCAGGAAGTGTTCGCTACCAACCTCTTTGGTCACTTCCTACTAGTAAGTCACTGATACTTTGGGTGTTGAAATATCACCTGAGATAGTGTGAGTTCATGATTATATTAGGATGAGCAGTGCAAAAAATATGTGCTCTCTGCAGACTTCTTTAGGAAGAGTAATTCCGGCTGTTTACCCTTGAAGACATGGAGGGGGTACTGGATCCATTCGTCACTTAGCAACAATTCTCATTAAAAATTGACACCTTGATTTGTGTGACTGCACTGTCCTCTCCTAGCCTTGAGGTCATTGCTGACAGCTTTCTTTAGATTCCCATCTAGTATTCCGCTTACATCAGGTACAGATCACTACTGACTCTGGGGTCATGTACTGAAGTATTTCCCTCTTGAAACCTGTTCAAAGTTGCTGTTTAGACTTGCTGGAATTACTTATCCATGTCTCTTAGTGGAGGATTTTAGCAGGAATAGATTGGCATATAATTTAGAAAAATATTAGGAAGGAAGGATAAACACTTTTACTGTAATTCCACTATCGCTTTTAGAGGGTTGGAGTAAAAATTCCACACAAAATGTTTTCTTACAGTACCCCAATCAAGAAAGTATTGCTAGGATGGTAACTTTGTTTATTCGCTCAAGGAATCTGAAATAAATCATAAAGTGTGTTTCCAACCTTTCAGATCCATGGAAAGAGATGGTTTAGCGTTTGGCATCCTATTCTGAGGCAGTGATGTTACTCTATGTTACTCACTGTTGTCCAGATCAGGGAGCTGGAGCCATTTCTGTGCCAGGCAGGCCAGACCTCCCAGGTGATCTGGACCTCCTCCAGTAACGCTCACCGGTCAGCTTTTAACCTTGAAGACATACAGCACCAGAAAGGCACCCAGCCTTACAGTTCCTCTAAATATGCCTCTGACCTGCTCAGCCTAGCACTCAACACACACTTCAACAAACAGGTCTGACACACCTTACACCTGACACACCTACACTGCTTCAACACATAATCCAGAACATAATGCAGAATGTATGACTTAAAGGAAAAATCCACCCTAAAACACTGAAAAAAAACAGTTATTGGTGATGTACCTTGCATTGCTGGGTTCCTTTTGTTGTAGAAAAGACAAAGATACCAATTTCTCCACTGAAAGTAGCCTCAATAGACCATAATGCAATGCAGCCACAAGTTGCACATGTTGCAAAAGTAAACATTTGCTTTTTCTCTCCTGGAAAAACTCATTCTCTTTCTGTTACTATCCTGTTGCTCTCACTATCGCTATTGCTCTCTCTACCTATATGTACTGAATGCAACAAGTTCTGGCAAAAGGCATTCTGGGAAATGTAGGAAATCACTAACTGAAGTAGATATAGACAAGTTGAGGGAAAGTGAATACACCAAAAAAGTTAATTATAACACTTCATCACAAAATAACTCCTAGAACGCATGGATCATCACAGATTATACCTAACGTGATACCTAACAATGTAGAGTATCTGAGGGTGGAATTTTTCTTTGACAAACACACACCTGCAAGTTGGATGTGTTTTTTTTTTTTACCTGACAATATGTTGCAGATTGTGATCCTGTGATCATTGTGCTGTGACTGTGCTTTCTAGGGTTTGTACTCATCAGTGATCTGTCCAGGTTTTGTGATGACCAACCTGACCTATGGTATCCTGCCCTCCTTCCCAGCCTTCCTCTGGAACCTGTGCATGCCTCTCTTTTGGCTCGTGAGTGCACCCCTCACAATATGTTGATAAATATGTTTTACCAATTCGGTGTAACAAACAAAGTGACAATTATTTGGTTGCTTATCTTTCTTTCATAATCACAGATCAGAGTGTTCACTAACACTTTCACCCTGACACCTTATAATGGAGCTGAGGCCTTGGTAGGTAAAATACTCCCAAAGCACGCTTCACCTTTTGATATACCATGCAGTGCAAAGTCATTCATAAATGCACTTCTCCCTTGTAGTTCTGGCTTTTTAAGCAAAAGCCAGAGTCTCTGGATCCTCAAGCCAAGTACCAGAGCTTAACGTCTGGGCTCGGCAATAACTACACACAGCCCCGTAAGGTATGAGCCAGCAGTCAGGAATGGTATCAAAGCATGACTTACTTGTTAAATTAAATTGTTTTGTAAAAAATAATTCAACCAATACGAGATACTCTGATGTATACAACAACGTTTGTGGAAAGATGTAGGACAGCCGAGGAAGTATGAAATATGCAGTTATCTGTTCTGACAGGTATAGCTCTTGCTACTGTGTCAAATCAGCTCCACATATCAACACAACTATCGCTCATGCTTGGGTGTTGTTCATTTTACACCTTCCTTTCTCACCTTTCTGTCTCCTTGGCAGATGGATATTGACGAGGACATGTCAGAGGCCTTGTATGAGGAATTACTGCAGCTAGAGGATGAAGTGAGGAAGAAACTGAAGGAAAAACAAAAGAGCATCCCAGCTTCGTCACAGTAGCCACGCAGTACCCAGCTCATCACGACGTGCATCAGAGTGGTTTATTCCTGCTTCCCAACCCATCTGGGTGCTGCCTACACATTTTAGACCTCACAGAAAAGTCATTCCAGTCTCAAACATACCTGTAACATGCAAGCATGGAGGAACACTGGATCATATGATGTGATGAAAGATTGTAATGACTCTAAATAAGATGTTTATTTTTGGTTTGCTGTTTCCCTTTGTATTGTCTATATCATGGCATAAAATATCATGGCCCAGATGGACTCGAGCACTTATCCTGACTGATGCATAGTGTGATGGTTTTCAAATAAACCTGCAGTCTGCCAACTTCCATGTCTTGCAGTATTCACCCACACCACTCAGTAAATCATAACTTCCTTCTGGAGACATATAAAGCTTTGCAATAAATACATAATTATCTTTTAATAAAACAAATATTTTTTATAGGTTGGCCAACAAACAAGCCTATTGAATCCATAAGGGATTACGACCCCCGGTCTTGTTCATAGGTCCGTGATCCTCACAACAAAATCCGGTGAAATCTGACAGTAGACTATCAGTATCTCCCAAAAAGTTTATGTAAGTGGTCTGAGTGAGCCAGTCTCCGGGTTTCTGCGGTGCGCCGAGATGCGCAGCTACGCACTGGCAGTTCCGCTGTGCAGGATCTGGGGCGCAGACCCAGCAGTTGTCCTCGGTAGCCGCTGCCTCTTCCTCGGTCACGGATTCCTCCTCGGCTCCGCTCAGTTTCGGGTTACAAAAAGCCCAGACCATTCCACAGAAATAGATGAAAAACGTCCCCATGACCATGACCATGAGCGCGTACGATTCTATCATCGCTTTGGTGACTGGAGATGTCATCTTGGATGCGCAGTAGTAATATTACAGTTGTTTTTCCAAAGTGTGGCTCTTTACTCAGCTGACATCAATCCACGGCAAACCGAGGAGTTCATGGAGGATTTGTACTGTCAGTGCGCTATGATGTCTCTATCCAGTCTATGGAGGGGTGTGTGATAATGCAATACGACAAACAACGTTGGGTGGTAACGTGCAACGCGTTACAGTAACTTTTCCCAGTAACGAGTAGTGTAACGAATAATCATTTAGATTAAACTAAATTAAATTAATGAGATCAGATTAGATGGCTCGTTATTGTTCCCGAGGGGAAATTGCAGCTATGCAGCAGCGGATGTAAAAAGTAACAAGAAATAAAGCACACAGCAATATACAAACTACAAAATATCAAGATTATAAAAAATATACAGGTTAGTGCATACTAGTGGCAATAAATTAGCTCTAGGAGTATTTACATTTCAGAATAATAATAGTACAGTCACCAATTTAAAAACATAAGTCGTTGTGTCTCCCGCTGTAAATATCAGATTGAAGTTCAATTGTGTTTTGATGATCCCATCGATTGGATAGTAATAATGTATGGCAATATTCCCAGTTTGATTTTATTAAGAAAGGGGACGACTAGAACACTGGATAACAACGATCTTTGGTTTCTCTGATCACTCAGAGGTAAATGAGTTCCCTTTATTTTTGAAGGCAAGAGAGGATTCGGTGAATGTGACGGGAAAGTAATGTAACGAGTAGTGTAACTAATCACTGCTACCAGGGAGTAATAAGTGAAGAGATAGTTATTTGTAATGCATTTGAGTAAGGAGCCTGCCCAACACTGAATAAGCCCTAGAGACCAAAGTGGCCTTGGTCCTGATCATTCTCATAGGCCTACTGTACTCTCACCATTACATCATTACATTTGACAGAGGGTCTGATGGAGACTCCATGAGGCCTATGGTTCTTAACACTCCAGGGCTACTCCAACCCTGCCCATGTAAATTCATTTCTCAGATTAAGGACATAGGCGACCAAGCCAAACTTATTTTTTTTTGTTTTCACATCTAGGCATTCATTGTTTTTGGTTACTTACTCATCCATATAGATTTGCTTATTTCTAAAGGCTACAGTACAGTGATGTTTCGTTTTGTATTTTAGGAAGGCTTAGGAGTGACCAACAATGATAACATTTCATAATCAGATTTCTCAGATGATTTTTAATACCTATGGACTCCCATGATTTTGTTTGGAGTGATGTGATAGCCTATAGGATAACTAGCCATTTCTAAAAGAATTTCTTTAAGAAAAGTGATAAAAGGCCTTTTGTAATGATGGCACTGTGGGTTTCAAAGCCCTAGATTGTGTTGTGTTGAGCCATGGCCAATGATACAGATACATAAATACAAATAGACATACCTGGCTGAAACTTTGTGTTCTTAAAAACTATGTGAGTGTCAATAGGCCTCTCTCTTGGCAGTGGGATTCCTTAAAACAACCTATAAGTGGCACTGTATAGGCCCATATCTGTGTGTGGCATAAATACTAAGACCTTATTTATTTAAGAATTAACAGCAACAAATTTTATTTCACAATTTCGAGAACCTGATCAGCATATTCAATTAAATGCAACTTGGAAACTGAAACTTTGCATGTTGCACTTTTCCACCAGGAAATAACACTAGTGTGGTACAGATTCATATGCCTACCCAAAAATGTATTTTTAGAAGTGAGAAAACCAAAAGCGAACCGTTTTAACCGTGACCTTTGCATCTTTAGTTGTCTTCACTGACAACTGATTGTAAAATAGCTAATAGGCATTAAGCAAGTCATGATAGCATTGCTAGTGAGTTAGCTGTAGCTTGCAAGTATCCAGGCCAATGTGTATCTGTGCCCCTGAAACACATCACAGGGACCAAACCAGATGTCAGGCCAGGTCACCCTGCTGTCCATTGCTGTTGCAGCAATGTTCCCTAACAAGCCCATCAGCTGGTATGGTTTGAGTTTCCTTATAAGGGTAGTAGCAATCTCACAGCCTGATAGGTGAACACCAGCACCCAGAACTTCCAAAATATCATCAATGATCAATGAGAAATTCGAGCTTAGGTGTTGTCCGCTCTCTGAGCCTTCTAGGCTTACAATCTGTCAGTGTCATTTGCCTGTTTTAGTACAGAAAATAGATCATTTCCCAGTAATTAGACATTAAAGATGATATAATTAGACTAAATGAATTAGACTAAAGACTATGATATTAATTATCGTTTGTGTAAGCCTCTCTACCATCTGTTACCTTTTGGCGACCTTTCTTGACCTCTTGTCTTCCAGGTCCAATGGACTACACCTCTAGTAGCCCCACTGACTCACCTGTCCCCTTTAGAGGTCTACAAAGGTGTGATGCAAGTATACAATACGAGTGACAAGAGAGTTGTGTCCTCTTTAGTTACAAAAGTACTACATTGCTCTGCAGAACAGTTTGGCGGTCTGAAGAGGCTTTCTGAGGAACCGCAAGACAAAACACGAGCAGAGAGACATGTGTGAGCACTCATGCTGTCCCAATTACAGAGGGTAACAACACTAGCGACACTGGCATTATGGGTGGTGTAGTTCTTGAGCGGACTGTCCCCTCGCTCAGCCCATTGGCCTTAGTCTACTCTTCATTGCCAACGAACTACACGCCCCACCCGCGCCAACTCCCAGGTCCCGGATGTCTATCGCGCCGGAAGAGAAGAAGGTCCTTTTCCCAGCCATCTTGTGGCTTCATCTAGCGAAGTGTTCGCACCAAGCCTCGTAGAATCGGAGGAAAATCCTGCTGAAGGGGCGCCATCATGCCCGGACAAATGCAAGAAGGTTTTGGCTGTGCCATAACCAATCGGTTCGACCAGTTATTTGACGACGAGTCGGATCCATTTGAGCTGTTGAAGCAGGCGGAGATAAAGAAGAAGGAGGCTCCTGTTCCTGGTGCCGCCAAGACTGCAGCCCAGGCTGCTAAGCAACAGAAAAAGGAGTCCCAGAAAGACAGAAAGAACCCCCTTGCTGATAAGAAGGAGGAGACCCAGGCACCTGTCACCCTCAAGAAAGATGGTAATACATATTTGTTAATTTTATGTCATTATCACTAATGTATCTGCATTTATAAGAAGCTAGCACGCTAACTGTCTTGCTCTCTAGCTAGCAGCGGTTCACAAGCCCCCATGACATGAGGTCCCACGCGATTCCTTTTGTGTGTCCTTTTGTGCGTCTGTCCAGGCTGTCAGTACAATGGCATTTTTAACTAACGTGCATTACGACAGTAGGTGTGGAGCTTCAACGATTGAGTGCACGCCATGATAAACAGCTTGCAGGCTAACTTGTTTTGGCCTGTCCCCCCGGCCTTGTTCAACAGGCAGCACTCGAAAGCCTGCATACTATATGCTGCCAAACCAACCCATTCAGCTAGCTAATACTGTTAAGTCACGAAGATCGCGACCTGTTGGATATTGTTGACAAAAAAACGTAACTATTGCGTAATGGTAAACCGGGAATGGTTAGATGAAGTTTGACACCTAAAAGCCAAAATTAAGCGATAAAATGACTATAGAACCAAATTAATAACTTTGCCTAAGGGAACATTATCACCCACTTGTTGGTGGATTTGTCAATTGTCATCAGGCCGCTACTGTTCTCATCGTGATAAACCTCGTGGCTGGAGTGTTGGGCGTGCTCAACGACTGCCTCAAAACTGCCACTTCCCAGTGGCGCACAATACATGTTCCTTTGTACGCTGTCAACCTGCTGGAGAGGATTTTTTTTAAAAATATGAATCATTTTTGTTAGATATTGTGTATGTTATGTTTTTGGAATAGCCATTATAGTTATTTGGCTCAGCATTCTTAGCTTGTAAACATTAGCTTAAGGTCTCTTTACATCCCTATATTCCAATGTGCTCTCACCAGCTAAGTTTACTAAAGACAGAATTGAAGCATCCAGTGTCAGGAAATGACCTTGAGATAGATACTTAGTAATAGGAAGTTCGTTAGCCGTTATCTGCATGTCACTCTGTTAAGTGGACTCATATCTGGTTGCTCCAGAGAAGATGAGACAGGTGCACCCACTGTGCACCCAGCTGCTTTAGTGTAGGGGAGGGTGTCTATTTTGGTAGCTGCTGATTGGGGCAATGGGTGGGACTTGTCAGACACAGTGACACTGTGCATGCTTAACTACATGGTATTTCTAGAAAGTTTCTGCTCCTTAAATTTAAGCTGCATTTAAAACCTAAGAATGTAACACAATGTATTTTTCTTGATCTTTAGATTGAGTTTCAGGCAGAAGAAAATTGTAGGATGTCGTGTTGGGAACAGCTAACCGCTTATAGTATTTTTAATATCAAAATGAATCACTACATGAACTGGAATCAGTTGAATGCTCAATTTAAACAGAATAATGGTGCCCTCTCCTTTCTCTTTTTGGGTTTCAGCAGTGAGTCCGGATCTATTGATTCTATTGTTCCTCTAATCCTCCTCTTATGGTTGCTCCCAGGTTCTGGTGTGAGGAGAATGGGCCGGAGGCCAGAGGGCGAGGGCTCCAGGCCACAGGGTGGCCAGGGAGAGGGACGCCCTCCCACAGACAGGCGGCCTGTGGACAGGCGGCCCCCACGTCGCTTCGAGAGGCCTGCCGGAGAAGCTGGTGAGAAGACTGAGGGAGGAGAATTCTCAGTGGAGAAGTGAGTTCAATTATATTGAGTTCAATCAGTAGACATTTTTATTGACCAGGTCCCATGTGTGGAAGAGATTGAATCTGTCTTGATTATACCTTGAAACATGAGGGTATCATTGGAAAATTAGTCCTCTAAGAACTTGGTTTCATTTATGAGGCATTCTTTCAGTGCATTCATACAGCAATCAACAAGTCACTTGAAATCAATTAATGTCCTCGACCGGTGTGTACGGTCAACAAGCTTGTCCCTACTGATGTGACTTTGGCCAAGAAGTTAAGTTTCCCAGTTCTCTAACTTTTATTTGAAAGACTACAGGAATTAAATGTCTCAATGCTTGGAAATTTATTTGGAGAATTAAATTTCATTAATGGAAGTCAATACCTGAGCAGCAAAAATCCTTGATTTCGCTGTTCAAAACTTTGTAGCTACACAAGACTACTAAATAAATGCACTTGGAGCCTCTCATTCTGTCCATAATCTATCAGAATCGAGCGACCATCACCCAAGTCTGAGTGTGTACGCCCTGCCAGATGCTGTGATTTGAGTGGTGTTCCCTGTCCACAGGCCTGTTGGTGATAGGCCAATGAGGGGACGTGGTGGCGGCAGGGGAGGCCGTGGAGGCAGAGGACGGGGCATGGGTCGCAGTGATGGTTTTGACTCCCGAGGAAAACGTGAATTTGACAGACACAGTGGCAGTGACCGATCGTAAGTACTTTTTTGCTGTCTTCATTCAATTTTCTTTGGCAAATCCTTAATTCATACCAAATCTGTAAAAGACGTGTGTGTGTATGCATGTTGTTCTGGTGTCAAACTTCTGGCTAAAGCAAATGTTGTTTCAGCAGCCTGAAGGGTGAGGAAAAGCGTGGTGGAAGTGGATCTCACAACTGGGGCACCGTCAAGGATGAACTGACGTAAGTGGTTATAGAGTGATATGCAATACAATGGGACCCAAAGATACCATTATTGCTCGGTGCTAAAGTTTCTTCCCAGGATTAAGTATTTTTCTTGGAGAGAACTCGCCAGAAAACTGGGGTTTGATTTAGAGATGCATTGGGCAGGTGGGATTTGGGGAATGGGAATATTAACATGTGTCTCTAATGGTCATTTTCTCTTTATAGTGAGCTTGACCAATCAAATGTCACTGAGGAGAACCCTGAGGGAGAGGAGCATCCGCCTGCTGACTCTGAGAACAAGTAAGTTATATGTATTTTTTGTTTTTGTATGGCCTTGCCTGATGAGAATAAATCAAGAAATTTTGGTTTGCTGTATCTTAAGAGTAACGTAACTTGTAGCTTGAAATATCAGGATTGTTTGTCAAAAAGTGCTGAGGATTTGTCTGGACTACATTAAATGCAAAACAAGCTGGTTTGATAGTAAAATGTTAAATTTTAATGAAGCCAAGGGACTGTGACATTTTGTGTATCAGACACTACTAATACTTGTGTGTGTTGCAGAGAGAACGAGGTGGAGGAAGTGAAGGAGGAAGGCCCCAAGGAGATGACTCTGGATGAATGGAAGGCTGTGCAGGACAAGGAACGAGCCAAGGTGGAGTTCAACATCCGCAAGCCCAACGACGGAGCCGCATGGAGTAAAGGATATGTGCTGCACAAGTCCAAGAAAGAAGATGTGAGTTAACACAATGCTTCTTCATATTTTCAAGTTTTATATTTCAGTTATGGTAATTGTTTTGAATGGATTTGGCAAAAATCTTGAGATACAGATTGGTATAAAGATTCAGTATCAGGGAAAGCCCCACCATTCCTGAGTTGTTGATGCAATATTTCTGCAAGGCTTTCTAACCAATTAGGGAAGCCTTTTTTTTTGTCAAAGACACACCTGTGCATGCCACGGTGTGTCCATGGTGGTGTCAGTGTGGAGGATGGAGCTATAGCTGGCTTTACTGTGGGAAGCAGCAAATGGAGGGATTGATGCGGCGTATTAAGATTTTTCTTTTCTTAACTGAATTGTAGTGTCTATCAAACTTGTCAACAGCAGCTTTTGGTATTATTGCAAATGATGATTTTACTCCAATCTAGCAGTCATTGAATAACTTTCTATTTGCTTTTGTCCCTCTCTCAAACACAGGAGAAAAAAGTTGCTCTGATCGAGACTGAGGTGGAAGAGAGCGTCAAGGTATATCTAGACCCTTGGTGCAAATACCACATATGAAAAGCATACATGTGAAGTAGCAAAACCCAAAACTCTTCAGCCTGTCAAAGGAGTTTAAATATCATTTGCCTGTTTTCCCATTTCAGGTAGAGGATGAACACCACTTCCGGAAGCCAGCCAATGACATTACGTCCCAGCTGGAGATTAACTTTGGAGACCT
>OOFE01046929.1:28720-46983 GCA_900323365.1 Monocentris japonica
AACAGCATGTTTTAACTGGTAATTTCATGGTGTACCAGATGGCATACATAACAATTCTAACCAATAATACCATCACAGATTTTTGAACAACATCCCTCCGCCCTTTTAAACTATAAAACACAATAGCCTATCATTTCTCAAACAATTACCAGGGGTTTTTCCACAAGCACTTGAGTTGGGAGCCAAAGAGAAACAGGTAGGACGCTAGGGAAAGGTTGACTAACATCATGTCAGGACATTGCAGGTGCCTCGACTTGCCTGCATGTTTCGACCATCTCAAACAGACACACTATACTAACACCACCCCCTCCTCCTTTGTAAATCTACACCGACTTTATGTAGTTTACTGCTCTGGAATCCACATGATGGAAGTCCTTTGTAGTGGTGGAAAACCTTAACCCCTGGGGACAGAGGTGGTACCAAACCTAAACTTACCACCAAGCACCACTGATGCATAAATAACAGAGGGGCCATGAACTTTGGGAGCTCACCTGCCACTGTCACAGCCTCTGCCAGACAGAGGGTGACCGGCTGCCCGTCTGCATCATGAAACTCTGTCATCCCCTGGGAGTCCCGATTTATCTGGGCCAAGAGCATGCTTTAGCTGCTGGGGTGACACATGCAGGACATACATTTGAACATTGTATTCATGTAGACACAAATATACAGTCACACACAGTGAGGATGTAGATGTTCTGCAGGACATGTCAGTTAGTCTTTCTGTCACATACTATGTATAAATGCACAGATCACTGGCTTAACTAAGACACTTTTGTTTTTCTATCAAACTGTAGGATACTGTCTAAACGCAAGCTAGATAATGGATGTTCACTCCCTGAATGGTCCCTAATATGAACCAGGACCAACTGGGTGTTTTGGCGCTTACTAGTTTGAGCATCAGGTTACCTCTCAACTACGATGTAGCATAACTATGACTTGCAACAAATCTAAGTATGTAACGTGGTATTGTATAACAGTGTCACAACTATTCTCCAGTGGAAACCCTAACGGCAGCTAGCTAGCATGATGACATGAGGTTTGGACGGCAAAATAACATGTTTCACAGCCAGAAGTCGTGGCATGTCAGAAGACCAGTCGTTAGCAATCATGCTAATAGCATTGCTATCCATGCTAGCCATGATGTATCGCGTTTGCAGCGGTTATTAGCGAACTATTTTTATGAAGACTGCTGGGTTAACACGAATATAACCGATTTAACTTAGCATTTAGAACGCAAACTGGCTCTTTCTTACAGCTAGAGGGTTAGCTTGCTCGATAAAACATCTAGTGGCGCACATATATCTGGCAACGCAGTTAGGCAACAAGAATGGGGAATCCATTGGCTAATTAATGATAACATAAGCATTATGACTCTTTGAATGTCAGCTTTATTTTAGCTAAAATGGTATTTTCCATTCCTCTTTTGAATCCCCGCAGAAGTCTCTCACTCCCTCTTCCAGAGATGGCTGTGGGAATAATGCACACTGGGTAAAAACCAATTTATATACTAACCTCTGAAAATTTCCAACAATTCCTCCTGTTCGACCACCATGCACCAGTGCAGGAAACGTTCAGCGATGTCCGCACCCGGGAACATGTATGACAAGAAAATCCATACCGGTAATGTTCAGCCTACTCGGAAAGATGGCATCTGATTTGTTACCGTTAGCTAGCTCGGAATTTTAGCGCCCCTATTGGCCAACAGATATGTCAATCGCTCGCAACTCAAGGCTATGATGGCATTATTCAGCTTAACGGGCCCCTGACAGGCGCCATTCCGCGTTGGTTTTCATATTGTCTCAGGGTTTTGGTTATAAATGTACTGCATCGTCGTAGAGAAATGGGTTATTTTTATTTAAGCAAATAAATAACATAACAGTCATCCGACACTGTAGTTTTCGTGCCATTACATGCCATAGGATCTGGTTAACTTTATTCGCCTGTAACGTAAACAACACGGTGTGGGAAATTTTCGGCATCCATGTTGAAAACAAGGTCGTGTGGGAAAATAGGGGTATGTGGGCAATGCAGTGTACTGAGGCTTCAGGCTTGGAGCAATTCAAAGTCCCGCTGACACCTGATAGGCACAGTGTCACAAACAACATGCTCTACTAAACACTAAATAGGCCCAGCATCTGTACCATCTCCCGAAATAGAGAGAAGGCATACTGAGACAACGTATTTTAAATTGAAAGTCATTCAAAAGATGCGTGTAAATTCTCAATATATACAAAACATTAAATACTTTTTCTCCATTGAAACTGAGTTATTGGTGTAACGTCAGGCAATAATGTGAAAACGTAACATGCATTTAAATAAGTTGCATAAGCTTTTTATATGTGCGTTGCTTTAGGCCAAAAATAGCCCAAAGTTCAGAGATGAGATGAGAAATGTGTTCAGTGTCTTCTAATAATAATAAAAAATAGAAAAAGACACACTGTTGCCTGGGCGATTGCATTTTTAATATCCAACAGTCTGTTAAAAATAAAGGGAATTCTACGTTTGTTATGGAAATGTTTTTTGGGGTGTAGAGCAGTCAGACTATTTTAAGTTTATCTTTATTCCTGTGCAACACCTCCGTTGTATCAAATTGCATAACGGCGTAAGTAGCGCCAATTTTGTTGGCATTACCGGGAAAAATGTTACAATTTAGGCCTATATCATTCATAAACAACAAACCTGACACTGTTAGGCTACTACTTACCTCACCAGCTACCACAACGTTGTGACAACGTAATCAGGCGTAAGTTTAGCTGCAACGTTACAATTTACGTCGTCACAACCAGAAAAGTTGTTGCAAAGATGCTTGGTTGCATTGTAATGTCATATTTGTTCTTAAAATCTCATCAAATTATATAATGAATTGTAATATTGTCAGTTGGATCATTTTAATATCATGGACTGATACAATGACACCATTAATGATAATGTCAAACGTCAGCTGGGTAGAGTAAATCACGTTTAGAATTCATTGTTCATGAGCAACAGTAATGTAACTTAATGTAATACTGCCGTGCAATATTAAAGGACACTCATGACCAAGGGAATTATGCTTTGACATGTAATTTAGAATTACATCTGTAATTCTGTTTTATCCATTAAAGTCATTTATCACATTTCCACATAAATTAGTGAACATCCCCTCTTGACTGTTTGCACGTTTCCTCGTACTGTAAAATTTGTTGAAAATCCATTTATTTAGAATTTTTGTTCTTAAGTCGATTCTTTTCCATCAACATGTAATGGGAATTCAAGAAATGTATGCACAATTATAAAATTCCAATAACAGAAATATCTAGTTTTATTACCCATTTTTATCCATGGGAGTCACGAGTGAAATAGTGACGTATTTGGGTTCCACCAAGGAGGTTATTAGAACTGAGAATCGTTGTCAAGTGCGTTGACGCCAAGCCACCCAAAGACAGACAAATACCGGAAGTTAATTTCAAAATAAAAGCTTGCATCATAACCCTTCAAGTACAATTGTACAGCTTAACATAGACCTTTACATTTTTGTGGACTTGCTTCCGAGTTGTCTGGTATAAGTTTTGCGTTGGAGACTTTGTGGATTTTGACACCTTATTAAACTGCCAAGCAGGTACTAGATATCTTTCCAAGTCATCTGGTATATATTTTGTTTCTTGCTTTCCGTATTTTTGACAGCGTATACTATGGCATCTGTGGTAATAAATATATATTGTATTATTGTATTATAAGTATTATTTGGAAATAAAATCAATAATTTTTCATAGAGTACAGATTCTCCCTTAAATATATTCCTTATTTTTACTTTGTAGTATGTATTACAAAAAACCCAACACATGTTCGTCAAAGTTGTTTTACATTGAAAGTTTTGACCGGAAGTCTTATTTTTATTTGCGTGACTTGACACTGATGTGCGTAGCGTACGAGCGTGATGGGGCTCTCCCCTTCTCCAGTGTAGTTAACGCATCCCGGGGACCTGCGATCACGTCAGCTGACTCTAGACGAGTATCAAACGGGAATAAACGGGAGACACACAGTCTGTTTTCACTGACAACTCGGATACCCGCCGGGATGTTTACAGGGATGGGAACGGACAACCGGGGCGACGCGGAGATCCTGGATGCTGCAGCTTTGAGGCAGCAGAGGAGGCTGAAGCAGGCAATCCAGTTCCTTCATAAGGACTCGGCTGACTTGCTGCCTTTGGATGGACTGAAAAAGCTTGGGACATCAAATGAGGGGGTGAGCCTGGCGGACGTGATAGGCCTAATTACTATTGCATTATGGGATATGGACATGTAGCGGAGGATAAACCCACATTTTTATTTAGGGAATAGAGTTTACCCACCTTTTAGCCTGACATAGGCCTAAATCTTCATGACCTAAATTAAACAATAATAATAATAATAATAATAATAATAATAATAATAATAATAATAAAAAACGATTTCAGATTATATCTCGAAAATAATCCATATGCCCAGTCATGAAAAAATCTATTTGAAAGCAAATGTATTTTTGATTAGTAATTTATTTGACCTGTTCAAAGACAATATTCTTTCAAGCATAATTACAAGTTATTACCAACACGCTTTCTCTCACAATTCAAACACTAGTTTCCATGCAATAAAAAACAACTGAGACGTCGATTGTAAAATAAATAATAATAAAACAATTCTTAAATAAATTAATATCGCATCAATTGCATGTATTAGAGTGGATGTACATGACAATTACATTCAACAGTTAATCACGCAAACTGAAACCAATGAACTGTGAACCGCACATATTCATGCACAACCAATAAGCTAGGCACACATACACACAGACACACACACACACATGCATATATAGGCTATATGCGCGCTCATGATCTTGTGAATAGCCTTGACATTAAATTAATCGTGGAACAGTTTAAAGTTTCTGATCTCAAAACTCCAGGGTAGGCTATGCTATGCACGTAGTGTGTGTGCGTGTGTGTGTGTGTGTGCGCGCGCGCGCGTGCGTCTGTCCGTCCGTGTGTGTGAGTGTGTGTGTGTGTGTGTGTCAGTAGTGAGAAAGCGAGAGAAAGGAGGGGGGCTATTATACCAAAGTTCTGCAAAGTAGGTCTGTGCCACTCTTGATTAGGGATTGTTCCCAAAAGATGGTTGCAGACATGAGATAATGAGGTCCTGTGATAACGCGGGTCTCCTTTAAGTTTTTCCCATGAATCGAGACTGTCGCCAGTCCACAAAACGACACTGTGCATCGGCACCACGCTACTCACTTCTCATTTGTCGAGCACAAAAGCTGATCCACCCCAAATCCGCACTAACAAACCAGGGGCCGGGAACAAATCATATAATGTTCAATCTTATTCACTTCTCCACTAATTAACTGGAATCCCACCTTATTCTTTAATACAGTGACCAATTAATTTGTGATGTATGCCAAAGGTCCCCGGGGCCGCGCTCGGTCGCCAGGAGCATTTGTGAAGGTCTGCGGCTTCACTATAGGCAATGGATCTTATTAGGTGGATGACCTCAGCCAGGAAAGGTTACAGGCTTTTTCACTGCCCTCGGTTGGACAACTAAATTTCCTAATCGGATTTTAATTGGTTGGTTGGTTGGTGCGCTTGTGTCTTCTCCGCGTGTGCATTGGGACGGATCTGGTGTTTGTATTTCAGCGCGGTTATCTAAAAAAACTGGAAAGCATGGAAATAACAGCTGCCATGACAAAACACAACTCTATATGCAATATTATACAGGCTTTTTTTGTGTTTGAGTGCTATCCTAATACAGCGGCAGGGTTTCAGGAATAGATTTTAAAATCAACAGGTGTTAACATCTCCCATTGCAGGCCTACAGCAACTCAGCAACCCATCATTTTACAGAATCGACTTGACAACTTCAATCGGCTGCAAAACGCTTGTTAGGATACGTCCTCTTTGTCCCACTTTCCAAGCCTATTTAAAATGAAGTTATGAGGGCGGTCATGGTCACAAATGATATCACCACCAATCCAACAACCTACTGCAAGAGACGCAGCTGAATTTTCCCCCTCGGAAAACATCTCGGCAGTCTTTGCCGCAGTTGCATAGACTCAGCCCCTTCCGTGCTTATCCGACGTTACTGTACTATATAAATTAGGCCAACCAGGTTCAGCTTACGTTCAAATACTCCCCCTCATTACCCCAAAAATGTCCTTATGCAAAACATCTGTAGGAACTTCAATAAATGAAAGCACAACTCCTAACCGCATCCTACTCATTTTGATTTTTAATGTGGTTTTCGTGTACTGTCTAACTTAGTAAATAAGGCCAGTCTCATATTTCAAATGTCACAAGTGTCTGACGACTTGCAATTTGAACATGAAAAAGTAGGAAAGGCCATCGGCTTGCTTGGACAAAGTAGGAGACTTAGAAACTGTATAAGTTTACTTTAGTCATATATAACTGACAATGGGTCTAAGGAAATAAACTTTATTTATTTATCGTGGATTGATAAGATAGCTGTATAGGCTGTAAGATAGTAAACCGCTTGACAGGAGATGTGGTAATTACTTTTTAATGTATACTCAATAGTTTATTAGGCTAACAGACCTATAAGCTTTTGAATGCCTTTATCCAAATACTTAACAGCACACTAACGTCGATGTAAATTACCAATGGGTTAGGTTAGGCATGAAGTATGGCCCAAAACAAAGAGGCAACTTTGATGGGCTGCGAAAGATAACACATATTTTTCGTGTTAATACGTGAGGTTAGATTAAAAATGAATATTATAGTCCTGTTTAAATTCCAGCTCTAATAACAAGCCACAAAGAGAAACGTTAGGTTGTAATAGTAGCTACACAAGGATAACACATACTGCAAATATTACTAAGAATGCTTAGCATTTAATAAAATGTTTACAAAGAAAGCAGTTAAGCTCTACAGACAGCCCCTAAACGTTTACTAGTATTTACAAGAGCTGTTTGAACATTTATTCCACAAAGCAATACATTTCCAGCAATTGATGAAACAATACCCAGTTTATTGTTATTTATTACATGGCGGAGCAGAAATGTAATTTTGAGGGATTCACTGCTTTCTGTTTGATTTAGGCAAGTGACAATAGCAGCATAACGCAAGGCTCCATGCCCAAAGGACTTATTATGGCTTGAGAAGTTAATAGATGAATCCATCCAACACAGAGAAAAGCATGTGGGGGATTCAATTGACCGTACTCAACTTTGCCGTTTGAGCTTGCCGCATACACTTCAAATTGTTGTTCTCGCTACTGACAAAACCGTTAATTCACCCAGAAACAGGAGGTCAAGTTTCAGCAAGGGCAGAAAAAAGTAGCCGGCAACTTATAGAAACATTTGTATCAGACCGCAAGGCTTCAACTCGCAAAGACCTAAGAGGTTCCATGTGCCCTGAGCACTCCTAAAATATTGATCCAACATCATGAACATTTAGCACTTGTTGTGCGTTTTATTTATCACTGTGTTTGCAAATAAGTAGCCTGAGCGTAAATGAGGCAGGCGAGGTGAGAAATGCAATGTTTCCAAATCTTCTTTCTGTATAATATCTACGATGTTTTTGTGGAAGAACACATACATATTGTTCAATAAAGCATTTGGCAATCAAAAATGTTTGATCTTAGATGGGAGGGGCATATTTTCATGAATATAATGCAATTACTTCGACTCACACTTTAGGGTGCTAATCTAAACATTGTTTGTGCTTTATTTAATTGTATTTAAGATTTTGATAGCGTTTGATCTGCAGACTACCACTGTTTTATGGAGAATGGATAATTGCAAAATGATCCTGCCACAACGGACCAAAAACTTTCTGAATTGGTTGAAATCATTATTAAATGTTAACAGTTCATCAGTTTTGGAACAATTCCATTGTTTTCCTGCCACCAGTTAGTAAAGTGGATATATGCACATTGTTGACCACCCACTTCATGTCCATAAGTAACCAAATGTTCAAAAACATATAGGCTTTCATTCACTCAGCAAATGTGACATTGCATAAGTCTGTGGTTTTTGATTCTGCTGAGTTCTTTAGCTGGTGTGTCACCTTGTTTAGACAGAGATACAGGCAGCCTGCATTTTGAACCACTGGGATGAGGCGTTTGCAGTGAAGTCCCCACTGAATAGGATGGATTATGGGCTCAGGCCTACACACAGCACCTGTAGGGAGCGGCTGGGGAATCCTTCTCAAAATGATCCAGAAAACTTATCCCAGCATGTCTGCAATGAGGTTCACCAGTAAAAACTGACAAACCACCCCAGGCACAAATCCTGGCAAACCTGGTTTGCCTCGAGGGGCATTGACACCTAAATGCCAACAACTTTTCACAAGGTCATTCAGGCTGTGATAAACTGCTGTTTATTTAGGATAACTGTGATTCAAAACTCTTTCACTGCACTTTGTGAGCTCTCAGAAGTCAGACTGAAGTCAGACTGATCTAACTGTGTTGTCAAATCATAATGTGGCATATTTGTAGGCATAAGGAAGATGCCCGAAATGTCCTTATTTACCAAAGAATGTCTTTCATAGTACTTACCATGGATTTACTTTAAAGACTGGTATTGCACTTGATCCATTACCAGTAACAAAATGTCTGATTGTGGGGCATAAAGACATAAAAGACATGTATTCAACTGTCCCCAAGCCATC
The DNA here is from genome assembly GCA_900323365.1 of Monocentris japonica. NCBI lineage: Eukaryota > Metazoa > Chordata > Actinopteri > Trachichthyiformes > Monocentridae > Monocentris > Monocentris japonica. Next base: position 37,359 of record OOFE01046929.1, read on the forward strand.
AGTGGAAATCAGTGCTGGTTTCCCTTACCCAGCCTTTCAGACTGCATGGCACTTGCTTTTCCGCCTATGGTTTTCCATTTCAAAGCCCTCTGTCTCCATGTAAATACCAAAACACAGTAATCCAATCTGACCCCATTGCAAATTTTCCAGAAACTATTGGGGGGGGGGTGTTTTGACATGAGCCACACACTTATCCCACTTAACCTCTAGAGAGAAGACACCCTAACCCCTTAGCCCAAGATTCCCTTGGTGGAGGAATGCACAGCTTTCCTCCTTTTATGCCACTTTCCACTTAAAAGCACTGCATTTTGGTTTTGGACTCAATGGCAGAGCCCTATAGCATCATGAGACTATAAAGTCAAAGAAAGCAGCACAAAGCCGCTGCCTATGGCGGGGAGGCTAAATGGACAGCAGATACCCCCATTAGGACAGCTCCTTGCCCACTGTGCTGTGCAAACCCCAAATTGTCTCAAACTGACAAGACTGTGCCTCTCATGTCTAAAACAGGAACATAGTATTTACACTGTGCTAACTCGATGAAAAATAACCCGAGGATTATTCTGCTTCTCATTTGCCACTGTTTGTATATAGTATGCAAAACTGGTTTCAGTAGTTTCAAGAATCTAAGGAGAAAGATCTCTTATCTCAGATGGCTGGTAAGTGGTGGCACGTAGGGCAAACTAAAGACTTTTGACACATGGTCCACATCTGAGGCATTTACCACGAGCATCTCTACCACACAGCTTCTAGCTGCAGAGAAAGCCTGACTGCTGTTTATAGGGTTGAGCAGACAAATCCCCTGCATTATGCTCTACAGGCGATGCATGCCACTAGATTGGAGTGTTTTAATAGTCCTACAATGTAACGTTGAATGGCAGCTGCTCTATCCTTGCCCTGTACTGTGGCAACAGTTGATAGTGAGCATAGCTGAGTATGAATACGAATCATTAAGAAAGCATTTGGAGAAACAAAACATAATGTCTCATGATGGGTAAGGATGTGTCGGACTTCTAGATGTAAAATAAGCTTTTTGTAGCTTTCAGATACAGCTTAACTCACAATTCAGGTCTACTTTTATGATAATGTGTAAGAGTATACAAAATACCTTATGAATTCTCACTTGACTGTCACACAGTCCTTATGTCACTTTGGGAGTCCTGGTGGCTCGCTGGTGTAAGGCACATAAAAGCAACATCACAGGTTCAAATCTGGCCTGGGACCTTTGTCACAAGTCACCAATCTTTCCCGTCTCTCTACTATCAACTCTCCTATAAAAGGTTTGAATGTTCAAAAAATAATCATTAAAAAAAAAAAGCCTCAATCAATTTGCTCAATCCCTTGTTTAACCTTTCTCTGTCAGGGCTGCCTGTTGTTTGTATTCAGATTGAGAACTGGGCTTTTAAGCATCAACAATGCCAAAATTTGATAATCAATCAAAGGCTGTACCATGTCATTTTTTCACCTTTGTATTGCCTCCCTCGTGGCATCTCTTAACTATTTGGTAGTAAGTCAAAGTTATGAGCCTGCATCACTGTCGATGAACCACCTCAATCAAGAGAGCAAATGACTCCCCAACACACGACCATTTTCTTTGTCAATCTGTAGTCAATTCACTGCCGTCAATAAACACATCCCCTAATTAACTAAAATTGTTTTTTATCAATACCTGTAACAGGCCAGTGCAGGAATTGATGAGAGGAAGGGTTGACTTGAATAAAAATGCCCAACAGGGACAATTCATCGACAGGTAAAGAGTTTATCATTCTTCCAGCTAATTGACTAAAACCTGGCTGCATCTGGAAAGTGCATTTTACAATCTGTGCCCTTTTGGAACAGCTTCAGCAGATCAATTTCAGCCCCACCTAAATCTTTGGGGTAAATGGTTTCCATTTAGAAAGTCATTACACTTTCAATTGAACATCTCCCCCTATAGTTTCTGTCGGGATGCCCATAATGAAGTTTGGAGTCATTACAGTAGTTGAATGTACTAACCTTGTGATGTTTCCTCTCCCTATCATGTTGTGTTAGGCCTGATGGTTCTCACCAGACAACGTGGTCCATTCAGCAGTGGTGCCACCAAGTCTGTCCCTGCTTATCATTAACAATCTGCAAATAAACAGGACAGCATACATTACATCACTTGCAGCTCCATGATCAATTCTAGGAATGTCTTTGAAGGTTTGCTAAATTAACCTACACAGTAGCTGTGTGTAGATAGGGCATGGAGCTTCATAACCCATGACCTTAAATCAGTTTTGCTTCGTTGACAATATTCAGAGTTTAGCACAGGAGGTGAAACAGTGGTAAAAGTATTCAATAGAAACAAATTCTACCCATCGCAAGTGGACGGCCAGCAGCACTTTAAACTACACTGCTGAAACACATTAAAGGAATTGCTTTTCCACTTAAATACTAATGTTCTTCTCCCATATTGTCAAAGATAATTCCTGCAAGTTATGTGGTCAGTGGACCTTACAATATTGCTATCAGAAAGGTTTAAAATGCAAGCTGTCCCCCTGCACTGCCAGGAATCGCACACCCACACAGAGTGAGAGATTTGAGTGAGAGCTTTGAGAGCCTGTCTAGTCAAATATACTGCCCCTTTTGATTTTGATATACATGATCACAGTAGATGTATTAAAAGGAAGCACTGACAAAGTCAGCCTCATCAATCAGTGGTGTCAGCTCAGACCTTTTTTATAGCCTTTTGGAGTCCCTGAGAGCCCTAACCCTGTAAAAGTTTATATAGTATATTGACCATTCTCTGACTTCCTTAGCTAATGAAGCTGGCTGGGCCACCAAGACTGAAAGGATACCACCATGTCAACACTGCTTCCTATTTGGTGACACCTTCCACTAAATTGAAATGTGCTGCTAATGGGAGTGAGTGTTTGAAGAAGAATAAGCCCCCGTAATTGACACAGACCTGACCTCACTCACACAAAGAGAAGGCTGCAAGTCTCCACACAGCCTGGTGGAAAGCAACACCTTAATTTTGGAGCTTTTACCATGTATAGAATTAGGCCTTGTTTTAGCTAGTGATCTCTGGTGGATTTCCAGTCTTCAAATAGTGCTGTGGCCTATCAACAGCTATCATATTTGTTTTCTCTAGCAAATCAATAACATACAAGACATAAAACAAATAACCATGTGTATCTCCCCTGGGAGATATATTCACATGCAGACCTACCCCTACATACACACACAGGCACATGCACACACACACACACACACACACACACACACACACACACACACACACACACAGGGTGCTGTAGGGCAGTTTCCCTGAACTAACACAGCAAGTTGTCATCTAGCCAACTCCATGAGGAAGAGGGCATTGTGACAGTCATAACTCACAACCTCACTGTAGACAATGGTTGAGCTAGGATGAACATGAGAAGTACATCCACACTGAAAACTGTTGTTTCTCACTAATAACTGCATGCATGTATGAAACAGCACAAGTAAATGCGTCCAAAGATTCCCAAGGACAATGACCCTGAGGCCCATTTGCTAACTTTTGACAGCCCAGCTTAGAAAGCTAAGAGAGTCTTACAGATACAAGACTTGTTTACGAACAATAATGGCTAACTTACTGGCATCTGTTCTATATCTTTTTTAAATTGTAATAACCTAACACAAATTGTTGCAACCTCACAGCTAGACAATATACAATAAATAAATAGTATCTCTTGGTATTGCTTATTTTACTGGAATAAATATTATTTGGTGGAATTAGTCTCCCTTGAAACAAACTATAACTTTTTCATGCCAAAGACCTCCAAATACATATACATTTGACCAGTGATGCTGAATGTTGTAACGCTTTGTAGTGAAATCAAATTAGTCCTTCTTTTCTGAATTCCCTGAGGTCCCCCTCAAGGACTTTGAGATCCACTACCTCTTTTGCTCCGGCATGGGTCTACGGAGACAGACAATTGACTGAGAATTGATGGTCAATGTTTGTGCAAGGTGGCTGACTATGGCCACAGCTCTATAGTTTACTTGTGAATTAATCGTTAAATAGCCGTTTGTGGGTGCAATAGGCTGGCCTGTCTAGACTGCGCATCTCTTGAAAGGCTTTGCAGTGAAGTAATAACTAGCAAATAAGTACATACTCCGAATTAGTTTTCTAACTAGTTTTTGTGTCGTACACAGGCCTACATCATGACAATTTTGTGATTGATATTAGCCCATTGTCCAACATTACCAATGTACAGGCCTACATAGGGGGCAACAATACCTTAATAAAATATATTGGCTATATATGAAATTATGATAACTGTAGTTTATATAGCCCCTGAATTTGCTCAGATACAATTAAAACTAGGCTAATTAAGATAAACACCTACTTGGTGTAGCCTGTGCAACTGCCAGCTTGCTTGTGGACTGGGACCAAAATTGATATTGTTGTCCAATGGCAGCTATGCCGGGAAAGTGGGCTATATTTAACAGAATTGATCGGTACGATCCAAAAAATAGAAATTTTGGCATAGCTCAGGACTGATGATACACAATCGCCGGTATGCATGCATTCTCCCAAGACTGTATCCTCTCCCTCACAGTGTTTGCGCGCAGACGTGTGAGTGAGAGAGATCTCATAATCCATGACAACCTATTGGACACGTGAAGATGCAATACATAGCCACACACAACACAAACACACAGACTGAATTGCTATTGGGTCTCAATCCAACATTTAGGCTGGAGGGAATGAAGCATGGCTAGGGAAAGCTATTGTACAGTAAGATGTGCAGCTAAATATCCAAAACGGCAAAACACGAAAATAACAGTAATAATAATAATGCATGAAGCCATACACTATACACATACTGAGAGACTATCAAAGCAAGATGAAATATCATCATCAACGACCAGTTAGTGTTTGCCCGGCGTCATAACTTCTACTCTCATATTTTTAGATATTGTTAACATTACACAAACTTGTCATCGAGCGCCACTCCTGAAAAAACGGTCAAATTTATATATCATTTCAAAGTACAATGTTACGGGAAAGATTCCGCCATAACACTCATTTAAAAAACAGCGAAATATTCTGCAAATGTATGGGACTGCGAAGGGAGTTAAGAAGCGACATGACAAATATCTCTTAATTAGCCGACTGTCGATTCATGAAATAAATACAATTATGTTCGCAAATTCAATGCGTAAGAATAAGAGTCTCCTCGACAATAATATTTTAGTCTTTATAGGAAGTAACCAGCCCATGAGAGCATAACATCTCGCGGACAAAGCAAGCCAGTTCCCCGGCTCGGCTTGTCTAACTCTCTCTCTCCCTTTTCGCTGGGTCCCTCAGACCGACCGATAGCGCAACTTCTGTAACGATGTTGACATATTCACACAACATCGACTGAGGTAGGGGTGGTGTTTCACGGCAAAGCCCTTTTGAGTTTCCAAACACCTTTTTATAAGTCTGAAGTCTGTCCCCTCCACCCGACCTGTTAAAACCACGCCTACGCAGCCACACAATTGGTCCGAAAGCGTCAAAGAGCCAATCAAACAGAGCCCTGCTCCTCGTAACATGCAACACATCCATACAGTATGAAGCCCTATGGGCCACAGAGGCGCTAGGAAAATCACGGAGCTGGGACCTTACCACCTCTCTCTCTCTCTCTCAATCTCTCTCTGTCTCTCTCTCTGGCAGTCAGCGGACTCCTTTCTCTGCACACGTCTTTCACTGAAATGTGTGTGTGCGTGAAAGAGAGAGGAGGAATAAAGTGTGTGTGCGCGCGTGTGAGGGTGCATGTCCGGAGCAAGTAAAGGCAACGGGGATTATTCGGCGATATCGAAATATTACAACATATCGCCCTCGCTGCAGGACTGAAGCCAATAAGCAGGAACGCATTTTAACAGGAATGCCGACATTGTAAACAGCGACAGAAGGGAAGACAACGCACTGCAGTCAATTAAGTGACTCGCCCTCGCTGTTTTAATTCGACTAATGTTGTCTCGCAATACACCAAGATATAGAAAGGTGCGCGTCCGTCTCTGAAGAAAATCTCCCAACACTCCAGAAGATTAACGGAGAACACTTTTTTCACATTTCTCTTTGCAGACTTTTGGTGAGGACAAAAAACAGTCGAGATTTCCCACCAACTTGTGGAAAATAAGTGGATGCTTATTTCTGCAGTGTTGAAGGTGGACTTTATAAACTCACCAACTTCAGATAGGTTTGTTTTTCTTCTGTTTTTCTTTGCTGTTCTTGCACGCTGGGTTTGCGGTTGTAATAGTAGTGTTCCAAATTCAATCAGTAGCCTAAGCTTGGTACCTGGACTTGGATGAACTTCCTGATGAGAGATCCAGTCATACAAGGATCAAGTATGGCATATCATCCGTTTATACCTCACCGGGGTCCGGAATTTGCCATGAGTGCAATGTTGGGTCATCAGCCTCCCTTCTTCCCGGCCCTGACCCTTCCTCCGAGCGGCTCCCTCTCTCTGCCGGGCGCCCTGGGAAAGCCGATCATGGACCAGCTGATGGGCGCCGCGGAAACCGGCCTCCATTTCTCTTCGCTGGGGCATCAGGCTGCTGCAGCCCACCTCAGGCCTCTGAAGACTCTGGAGCCAGAGGAGGAGGTGGAGGACGACCCTAAAGTTCACCTGGAAGCCAAGGAGCTTTGGGAGCTCTTCCACAAGAGAGGCACTGAGATGGTGATCACAAAATCCGGAAGGTAAAAAAGTTTTTGTGTGCATCCCAAAATGTTATGTGGTCTGACTTGCAGAAGTGTGCATATTGGTAGCCCATAATGGAGACACATTGTGATTATTCGTATGCTGACATTCCTCTCAGTGATTATTGATTGATTTATTGATGGCTGCTTGGAACTTTACCTCTACGATTCCTCTGTCCAACGTTTTTATTTCTTGCAACCTTCTCGTGGCTATATATAAGGTATATGAATCAGTCAACTGATTAAAATTTAACTCAGCAAAGTTGTAATACAGACATAATGTATATAGCCTATGGCCCGCATTACATGCCAATTTAATATCCCTACGAAACGAAAACAAACCCTCAACTCTGGCTACATAATATACAGCTCATGCTCATTGGCTTCTAATATTTTAATCTGCCCATTTTATAATATCTTAAGTCAGCCTAATAAGAAACATCTAGCTGCGAGGTATGGGGTGCTTTACTAGGCCTCTGGAGTTTGCAGAAGTTTGAACTTAATCTACGCGGAAAGTAAAAGGGCTTTGGTTAACAAGACATGCTTTTAAACATGTCATTAATGATGAGAAATCAATTCACAATTAGGCCTAATATTATTCGTGTGAAAAGAAAGGAGGAATACCACTCATTGTGCACGTAGGCTTTAAAACTGCTACATGTGTGTATTATAATATAATATTTAAGTGTTAGGATCCCAATTAGCTGCCTATTTGAGGGTTGTGTACATTCTCACGTTGTCTTTCCACGTGTAAAATTAGGCTTGCTTCCAATCCTGTTGTTAAGTTGTAAATTGTAAAAGCTGTACATTGAATGATCACTCTATTCAAATGCCAACTATCAGTGTGTGGAGCCCTGACAAAATCATTTTCGTCATCATCACAGTGCAGTGTACAAAGATGGCTGCTCCGTCTGTGTGCAGGCCTTTGAAGGCATGAAAATCAAGCCACCATCTATCTAAACAGCATGGACGTTTTGACTGATAATTAGGGATGTAGTGGAGGGTAAACACATCTAAACTAAATGTATTCACCTTTGTATTTGCGGAACAGAGTTTACGCACCTTTTTTTAGGCTGACATATACTTTAATGAAATAAAGTCATACATCATGGTGAGGAATATCAAAGTGCTGCACGTTATATCAAGATGGGGTCTTTTTCATGGAGGAAGACCATAAAATTATGTTTTCTTTTCTAAAACTATTAATGATTTTTGTTTATGTTGTTATATGGAGGTTTACCCACCTTTTTATTTACCACTGCACCACTGCTTATGACTCTTGCTTCGTTTTCACAGGCGGATGTTCCCTCCGTTCAAAGTGAGGTGCACTGGCTTGGACAAGAAGGCCAAATATATTCTCTTAATGGATATTGTTGCAGCCGACGACTGCAGGTACAAATTTCATAATTCCCGCTGGATGGTGGCAGGGAAGGCCGACCCCGAAATGCCAAAGAGGATGTATATTCACCCGGACAGTCCGGCTACTGGTGAACAGTGGATGTCAAAAGTCGTCAATTTCCACAAACTCAAGCTGACAAATAACATCTCCGACAAGCATGGATTTGTAAGTTCAACTAATGTATGTCTATTTTCTTATTTATCCACTTAATAACACAATATTGTGCATGCTGATGTTTCCGTTGTGTCAAGGTGTTTATATTGGTGTATTTCTAATTATTAGGCCACATATTTAGGCCTGTCTGTGGACTTGGAACTGGCAAAATATTTGGAAAGCTCCACCAAAATAAAGGCCTTGTTTTCATCACGTTGTAATATATGAATCGCTATTTCTACATTGCAATTTAATATCTGATTAATGTAAGATTTAATTAGTCACTATGATGTGACTTCTGATTTCTCGTTTGCAGTTTTATGCTGATTATTTTAAGAAAATGTGCTCGGGTGAAAAAGATCATGCACTACAAGTCTGCGATCACAAATCTCAATGTAATAATACTGGTAGACTATCATTTTGCGCTCAATCTATTTTTTCCACACTTTTTCTTGTTGCAGACCATCCTAAATTCCATGCACAAATATCAGCCCCGATTTCACATTGTGAGGGCCAACGATATTCTCAAACTCCCCTACAGTACTTTCAGGACTTATGTTTTTCCTGAAACTGATTTCATTGCCGTGACTGCATATCAAAATGACAAGGTAAGGACAATTATAACCAGGCCCACTCCTCCTTGATTTTTTCTAAAATATACTGTTGTTGTTGGACTATGTCACTAGCACTTGCCCTGTCAACCCCCTCCTCCCCCCGCCCCCGTCTTATATGTTCTGCACCATTTTGTTGTCATAAAATATGAAAGACATCATATTTGTTTGAGCTTGTTAGAGTGGAATATCATTGAGAGCCCCATATGCTGTATCTAAGCGCCATATGCTTTTGAAAGTAATAATTCTGAGGAATGTATGTTGTACGTGTTACCTTTATTTAATCGCATGGAAAGGATTTGGCACTGGCCCAGACTCTCTGTGTGTGGTGTGGGTGTGTGTGTGTGTATTTAAAAGGGTTTGGGGGTTGAGAAAAGAGAGAGAGAGGGGGAACACAATGTGCATTTGAGTGGAGAAAAGAAGAAAAAAAAGCATTTTATTTGTATCAGACTGTGTTGGTAACATTTTTTTCTCCATACGACATAAAACTAATCGGTAATCTCTTCCGCTCTTTGGTATCGCGGGGAAATGATGGTTAAGTGTTACCTCTGGCCACTGGTGTCGAGCAAAAAAGATGCAGTAAATGCTTTGCAGGCATAGGCTGTGAAATATTGTCAATGCTGCCAAATTCTGCACATGTAAGAGGGAGGGGGTGCCAGAGACAGAGAGGAAGTGGGGTGGGAGTAAAGTTCTGCAAGAGTTTAGCATTAAAACATAGCATATTGATGGAAAATCTGAGGATGGAGGGTCTCTCTCTCTCTCTCTCTC
>OOFE01046937.1:0-12662 GCA_900323365.1 Monocentris japonica
TCAGGTTGATAATGGGTGTAGTAAACTAGTGCAGCTTTAACTTGAAAGAACTTTCGTTCTTTTCGTCTTACACATACACTCCCTCACACACACACATACATACACACACACACACACACACACACAGTCTCGTGTTGTGGCAGTGCAGGGCTGAGCTAAATGCAGCCTGTCATATAAAGGGCTGTGGAGCTTGTTGTTGTGTTGGTTTATGGGACGGGGTGATGCAGGCAGCTGGAGAGGTTTCAGTCAGCCTTAAAATTTTCTATTAACTTCTGAGTGAGGCGGTTTAATGTGTCATGGAGGCAATTATCATCATTATTGTTTTTATCTGCCGTCCAGCTCATGGTCTCTCTCTTTCTCTCTCTCTCTCTCTCACTCTGTTTTTGTTCTCTAGTTGAGTTATTTATTCAGCATTTGTTCTGGTTTCCTTGCTGGCATGTCTCTCTCTCCCTCCCTCTCTCTCTCTCCCTCCCTCTCTCTCTTTTATTGGTGTGATTGTAAAAAATTAACAATACTCCAAAAGCGGTTCACAATTCATTGCGCCCACACAACAATCATATCGAAACAATACAGAGAAATGACGAGGCTCCTAATTGTAGTAAAACGACTCAGAGCTAATTCATCATTACAAAAGTTTTTCCCAACGTCCCTGTCGGTCTTCTCTCCCCTCGCCCTCTCTGTCCCTTCATGCTGTGCAGCAGTGTTGTGATGTGGAACGTACTCAGAGTTGTTCTGTGCGATTTTCACTGGCATCAGCAGAAACACTTGCTGAGGCCGGGCAGCTGCAGTATATCTGTGACATGTGGGACTGCATGTGCAGCAGACGCCAGAGGTTTCACTTTGTTCCTCGTCTCGCTGTCCATTTGTCGGACAGATCAACACTGTGGTTTGTGTGCACCTTCGACAGCAACATAAGCAGCAGAACTGTATGGCAGACAACATGAACAAGTTGTGTTGTGTGGTGTGTTAACTTGCTTAAAGCAGCACTAGGCAGGATTTTCATGTAAACATGCACCCCTTTTATCAGCCTGAGGCACAAAGTGAGGGGGCAACAGAGAAGAGCATCCTTCCCCCCCGACTGAGGTCGCAGGAAGTGACAAATCAAAACTTGAGAGCAAAATACAGTCTGGACTCACCAACAACGGCTGAACCTCTGAGGAATGCCGTTCACTGACATCTCATCATTTCTGGGGAAGTCAAACTTCATGAGATGTTTTATAAACCCCCTTTAATCATTGTTCAAGTAGGATGAAATTAAAAAAGTTCAACTGGTTGATGCAGTGGCATCACAACACAGAGTGAAATAGAAATTTCAGGAGGTTGATAGTTTCCCCGATCAGGACCCTTTTAGTGGTATCTGCTGTCTTTCCAAAGGGTCCAGTCGCAGCTCCCTCGAGTCGCCCCATGCAAAACTCAAATATCTGCAATAATGAAAAAAGTACACCCAAACAGGTATCTGTACACCTTCAGCTGTCTGTTTGAAAGTAGAGGGGTTCTACTAATATCTCCTGTGACCAAATAAAGTGTAAAACGTGGTTAAACACAACCATGTTCTGAACTAGGCTTGTCGCGGTTGTACTATTTTCACGCCGGTGTTGCTTCCCTACTTCATACTACTTACTTAGGGCGTCATGGGTTTATCTTATACCACCAGTCTACCAGTCCCCTGCACAATGAGCCTGTTCTGCCAGGATAGCTGTTGTTGTCACCAGCCGGCAAGGCTTCTCCCTTGCCTGTAGCTACCGCTGCCGCATCCCACTCTTCCATAAGCTGGAGCCTGTCTGCATTATAGTCACACTCAAATAAGTAGCTACGAAGATCTGACTCCAAAATGACTTGTCAAAGTTGTTTTTATCCACATACTCCATAGTATCAATGTATTCTATTGTTTTTTAGACTCGCCTGCTTCTTCCACTTGTGAGCAAAACGATTTTTACTTGGAACTGCCCGAGGTGCTGCAGTTCTTTAAAGATTTGAAATGAGAAATGCTGTTTCTCACAGCTTTTAGGGCGAGCAGGGACAGAAACAGTATTGATAAGCTGCATGTGTTTTTCATATCTCTCACAATTCTATGGTGAAGTTTGGGTTGAAAATCAGAAAAATGTTCCTTTCACTTCAAATTAACGGTATTGACGGTGTGGAGAATATAACACCAGTGCTGACTCTAGTACCATATGCTACCAGCAACAACTAATACCGCAATACAAAATAAAATGCAAGCCTTTTCGGAACTTTCACTTGTAACAACATCAACATTTCTTCGTCACTGCTGCTTCTGGGCAATGTGTTTGCTACTATCACAGGAGGCTGATGAGTAAACTGCCAGTGTAGTACAGGTACGTGACCTCCTACAGCTTGCAGCTGTCACACCTGTACCACATTGGCAGACTACTCATCAGCCTCCTGTGGCAGTATAGCGAGCACATTGCCCAAGAGCATCAGCGGCAAAGAAGTGTTGGTGTTGTTACAAGGGAAAGTTCAGAACATGGTTGTGTTACTACTTTATTTGGTCATAGGCGATATTAGTAGAACCCCTCTACTTTCAAGCAGACAAGTGAAGGTGTACAGATGCTTGTTTGGGTGAGTGAAATTTGTTGTACTTTTTTTTGCTCTTGAAGGTATTTGGGTTTCGCATGGGGCAACTCTAGGGAGCTGCGACTGGACCCTTTGGAAAGGCAGCAGTTACCACTAAAAGGGTCCTGATCAGGGATAGGTGATCAGTGCATCAAATAAGAAAGTACAGCAGCACTGATTCAGGCTGAGTGGAAGAGAAATAACTAATAATAAAAGATATCAAAGTAACATAAGGAGCAGCATTAAAAAGATTGGGCGTCCTATAATCAGGAGTAAAGACTTACAAAGCATGTCTTGAAGAAGTCTGACAGGAAGGCCACGGAGGACTGCTGTTCACTTCCCAGTAACATCTGTACTCTGAAAAATCATTTCAAAACACACATCACTCCTAAGTGGTCAAGGACAATCAATTAACAGCTCTGCATACACCGTGCAGTTGCACTACTTTGTGTCTGAGAAACCCCTGGTGTGACTCAGATACTCCTTAAGTTTCTGGCTGACACTTCCCCCCTGGAAAATCTCAAAGAAGCGAGGAGTGTAGTTGTCAAGTTCTCTGAAGAATTCTATTTTCAGGTTTTGGCTTAATAAGCGACAGAACTCTGCCAGAATCTAAAGGAAAAGTAAGATTTAAGTTATAGTCATGTTGGACCTACATTAAAGAATAACAAAACACAGACTGAACACAGGTTACTGCAATTGCTGTATCAAATTAGCTCTGATGACTGCCAGGTGACGTAAGGTGCTTTACAAAGAATGGTAGGTAACTTCACCGGGCATCGTTTGAGCCAATCAGATGCAGCAGTGGTAGGAATCTGTATTCAATCTTTGGAGTGATTTGGTGTTTTGTTAGTTTGATTAGACACTTACCTTATATCCCCAAATCTTAGAACTACTTTTCACCAGTATGACACTGAACTGAATGATACATGACAAATAATGAAATTACATCAGAACTAAAAAACTTCATACATAAAAGAGGTGAAGAATTTGAAATTACCTGACCCTCTGAGTGCTGGCCACCTTTCTCAGTGTCTTTCACTGGATGCTCCAAGTTCACCAACTCCTTTCTTCTCAAGGCAAAAGTAGAGTCCATGTTCTTGGATATCAGGGCAGTAGTTGGACGATGTGTCTTCATCTCCTCTACAAGTTCCTTTCGTTTGGACTCCATACTGATCTCATCTTCACCATCAGGAAAATTGGGTAGAAAATTGGTTTCAAACCGGTCGCTTCTCCCACAGTCCCACTTTACTGCACCATTGACGGTTGTAGGAGCCATGGACACCAAAAAACTCATTGTTTGTTTAATTAAGAGCTGAGAACTGAATTACATGCTTGCTGAATTGAAGAGGCCCTGAAAGATCGACACAATTGCTTTTGCAACCATTAATAAGCACGCTGCGTTTGCTGAAACTCAAGTTATCCTTAAATTTACACTTATTCTGACGGAGTTTTACAAGGCATACGTGAGGGGCTAGTTAGCTTTAGCTTTCACAGGCTAGCCTTAGATGAGCTATTGTTGGTTGTTGTTTGTTTGTGTTGTTGGTCTGACTGCAGAGGACCGACTCCCAGCGAAAAAAAAAAGGAACGTTATAATTTCGGCTAACGTTAGAGAGTCCCTGACTTGGCTAACCGCTAAATCAAAGACAAAGTTAACCTCCAAACCCTGACTAACGGATAAAGAATATGGCGAAAGACTGGCTAAGTTTGCTAAATAGATAGCCAGTGAAAGTTAACATTTTGCTACATAGCTGCAACTTACCTTCACATAACTTGGCTGAGCACCGCTTTCTTCCTGCTTTATTGACCCTCACTCAAAGCACAAGTGCCGCCGAGTTCTGCCGAGTTTCTCTGAGTTTGCGGATGGTTCCTCCTCACTTATACTTTATATAAAGGTTACTTAAAGCTGATAAGTTGAATTACTTTCCTCACCAGAAAGTTGTCTTAACTAAGTTTAATTTAATACAGTCATCAAAGTAAGCAGAAATTAGTTAAGGTCACTATTTTTTTTAAGTAAGGTAATCAATTACATTTTACAGCGTAGAGGCATCTGTGTTTTTTGAAATATTGACTGATGAACTTCAGGGAGCAATTCGTTTTCCCCCAAATTGTAAATGCAGTGTTTTGAAATCCAATCTATGAATTTGAGTGCAACCCCTTTTTCTAATGGAAACCAACGCAGTTACTTGCGCTTTCTTGGCTATAAAAGGGACAAGCCACATTATCATCATGTGTCCGCCTCTGCAGACAACGATTCAGGCAAAATGCATTTGAAGACTTTCAATAGATAGATAAACATCCCTGGCTGTGCTGTGGATTGTTGGCGATAGTGGCAGGAGAAAGAGCAACAATTTTCCTGCTGATTGCCACCCTGCCTTTCTTCAAGCAACATTGATAAGCTTTTTCACTCATGGAAAAGCAGGAAGATAAAGAAAGAGGCGTCGAACAAGGAGAAGATGAAGGGGGAGGAGGAGAAGAAGAAGATGATAATGATTGCTTTTAACTAAATCTGCTAAAGCGAAGGGACCACATCGCCTCCCGTTTTAGCGTCTCTTCACTGGTTGTCCGTTTTAGAATTGATTTTGATTACTTTTAAGGCTTTGCATGCCCTGGGCCTCAGTTATCTGTCTGAACTTTTGATCCTTTACGAGTCTGCATGCATCCGGAGGTCCTCAGCAGGGCCATGTTGCCTGTTGCTGTGTCCAGGCTGAAGACTAACAGTGGCAGGGCTTTGGATCGACCTGCCTGGCAGAGTGAGAAACACCTCTTAAATCACTTCCTAAAACTAACTTTTATCCAAAGGCATCTTTATAATCTCTATAAACTATGGTTTTTATTTATTTTCTGCTTGTTGCCATATCTATTATTTATTTATCCCTATGGCTGGGACTATGTCTTACAGTTTTACATCATTGTTCCTTCTGTTTTATTGATCTATGAGATTTGCTCATTCTTTATTTGTATTGGTTATGAAGCCCTTTGGAACTTTGTGCTATATAAATAAATTAATAAATAAGAATGTATAAATACATAATATGTTGAAGAATGAAGAGAAGAGCAAATAAAAAGCTGAAGAAGGGGAAAATAAGAAGTATGAAGAGGAAACGGGAATTAAATGAAGAAAAAGAGAGAAAAAGAACAACTAACAGAAACAGATAAACTAAATATAGCTAGGATAAAATCTCCAAACTGTTTCCTCATTCAGGTGCACCACTATCTTCCCCGTGAGTTAGTCCCATGCTAGATATAAACAGCCCATTCTCCCCACTAGGCCAATGCAGAATTGGCTGCTGGCTGCATTAATCCCCATGCTGTTGATGAGATTGGAGTTACTGGCTCTCATTGGGGACAATTAAATCTCAGTACCTCCAGCACCCTTTACTCTATTGAAAGGTCAACAGAGAGATGAAAAGAGAAGGTGAAAGAGAGAGGCAGATAGGGAGATTGGGAGAAAAATAAAAGAGAGAGACCGGAGACACCTGACAGGCTATTTTCACACTTCACATACAATGCATGCAAGAAAATGAAAGGAACGAGACAATAGGCAAGCCGTGCATTTCAAAAGAAGCCAAAGATACTATAATTACATCTGAAGTAGAGTTCAGGGGAGAACTAATAACGCTCAACTTGAAGATTTTATAGCCTCTAATAAGGAAATTAGATTGCAGCAAGGCATCTGACACAATGCAGTTACAAAAAATTTACAGATAAAAGAAGTTACACAGAATTGTCTGGCAACTAGTCTACTAGGAGAGACTTTAGAGCAATGCTTTAAAATATATTAGTTCGGTTCTACTGTTTAATGCTCAAGAAAGATTTGTCTGGGTACTAACGCAGGATAGATTGAGGATAAATGTACTGCATGAAGGCGGACTGTGAAGGCGATACTGCATATCACAGTAATTAGGCTGATAGGTGAGTATTCATCGCCCATGAAAAGTTCCAAGTTAAAGGCTATATCGTGGAGATTAGATTGCTGCAAGGCATTAAACAGAATACATGATCACTGTAATCACAATGACAGCTGAATCATTTCTTGTACACTTTCTCTTAGTAGTTGAAATAAATACTTTTCCCGCCTACAACCTTTTGAGTGTTTAATCCCCTAACATAAATTCTGGACTTTATATCAAGTGAAGTCAGATTTATTTATATTTTTTATATTGTATTGCTTTTATGTATAGTGTGTATGTATCCCATTTGCACTGTTTTTTTTTTGGCGAGGTCACAACCTACTTTTTGTTACCTTTAACTGCCATGTTCTGTTCAATTTGTTTAATTCAACTCCATGTCCCTTAAATGGATTTTTTTGCATATGTGAATATGTGAATTTCTGTTTTATCTCTATCGAGTTGTAAGAAGTTTGGGGACATCCAGAGTGAGTTCATCAATGCAGTTAATCAAGATGTTCATTGGACCCAACTCACCAGATGACCAGTGAAATATACTTGGGTGTTATCAGCATAATAATGGAAATCAATTTTGTGCCTTCTCATAAGATGACCGAGAAGGAGCATATAAAGATTAAAAGGGGGAGGCCCAAGAATGGAGCCCTGTGGGATACCACACCTGAACCTCTATAGCTAGTGGTCCAGGTGTTAACTTTCCTGGAAGAGTAGTCACTTAGAGCACCAAGAAAGCCCAGCCAGATAAGACCTGAACCACTATAGCTAGTTGTCCAGTCTAACAGGATGTCATGAACAACAGTATCAAATGCTCCACTCAGGTCAAGGAGTACCAGAAGATAGGGGATACTGGATTCAGTATTGACTCTCAGGTCAAGAGATGTTGAAGATCTAAGAAGGGGTAAAACTTTGTTGAGCCTGATATCGACGATCTTGTCATGAAAGAAACTGGCAAACTCCTTGCATCTTTCTGCTGAGAAATGAGTTTAAACATGTGAGTAAACTTTGTTCAAGTTCATATCCTCTGATATAACTCTGGAACTTACATGTTTAGGAGGTAATGTTAGTGTATTATAATTCACAATGGACACACACATACACTGAGTGGGAGAGCATATGGTGCAAGTGGGCGTGTCCTGTCTACTTTTGTGACCAGAGGCGCAACTGCAGTGCAGTGGTCAGGGAGGTAGTAGGTATGGTGAAGGCTGGCTTCAGTTCTGCCCAATCAGATCAGCTCATTTCATCCCCTTTCCTCCCCGGCACTGCTATAAAAGTTTCATCCAAGAAGAAAGTGATAGTCTCTTGTTCGGG
The DNA here is from genome assembly GCA_900323365.1 of Monocentris japonica. NCBI lineage: Eukaryota > Metazoa > Chordata > Actinopteri > Trachichthyiformes > Monocentridae > Monocentris > Monocentris japonica. Next base: position 7,788 of record OOFE01046937.1, read on the forward strand.
AGCTTCAGAGTCGACGCAACACCAGTTCTCTCTGACTTTGTCAGTCTCCTCTCTATGCTACAGACTTCAAAACATTTTCACATTTTAAGTTTGCTGTGTTATGCTTCCCAATTAATGGTCTGGGTTGCATCAGCATCTGACTTCCCCTTTGAAGAGCAGAAATGCTCACAGTAATGGTTGCATTTCAGGGGCCATTGTTAGAGTAAGCCTGACAAAGTGCCATCCACTTTGTTAAGCTTACTCTAACAATACAGTATATCACAGTACAGGTTCATTGTTTTGCTCGAAGACTCTTCATCAGGACACTGTTGTTTGACACACATTGGGATCAGAAGGGAGAGATGGAAAAAGAGCGAGGGTGAGATGGGTTAAACAAGACTAGGTGTCCCCAATGATCTGGTGTGTGGTTAATGGACGAGGCTTTTCTTATTCTTACAGCAGACATAGCTAGCTAATGCACTCAGGTAGTGGGAAATGCTACATTTGGAACACTTGAAATCAATGGGAGAGAAATAAGATCGCAGCAGAAAATGACATTTAATTAACTTTATTTGACAGAGTAATGTACTCATACATGCACATCAAATGTTCAGAAGACGCAGACAGAAACAAGTAGCTGTTTAAATATTGCATCAGTTGAACATGAAACATCTTTTTTTAAAGTAGTCATGAAAGTTAAGCAGTTCAAGTTTAACTTTATGGGCCATTTCCACAGATGGGGCTGAAGTCTAGACTAGACGTCTGCATTAAACTAAGCTGATTGCGAGAAGGAGGACTAAAACCACTCTCGGACGAAACGGAAGCTGAAATGAATCCTCCAAGTTTAACTTTGTTTCGATATTCCAAATAGTCCATGCTCCCTCACAAACATTAAGCTGAAGACCAACGTGCACCACAGAGGCCGACTGGAACAATTTGTTCCATTATTTTGATGAAATAAGCTTCAGAGACCATATTAGAGATAATGTCTCTGCTTGAGCCTTTACTTGTTCTGAAACAGGAAGGCCTGTACCTCTGCCTCTCAAAGTTCTGATAACCAGCTCCAACCAAACACTGCAGCAGGTGATTTCACTGATGAGTTCCTCCCCTCCGGTCAAAGCTATGATAATTAGTGAAATCACCTGCTGCAGGCTTTGGTTGGAGTGAAAACCTGCAGACACGTCGCGCTCCAGGACACATGGTTGCCCATTTCTGGTTTACTCTTTCATCTGCATTGAACCCCAAGCATTCCTTTTCATTTGCTCAGTAGCAAAGGTCTGCTTTTTCCTCTCTATGACTGGATGGTTTGACACTATGTTCTTTAGCTTTTGTTTTTGATACTTTTCCCTTCTGCCATTTTTTGGACTGCATTTCCTGCTCCGGATCCACACCAGTAATGGTGTTTTCTACTTTATTTAATGGGCCCAGGTCATTTACTCTTGCTTGTCTTTCTCCTGGACTCTGTAACAAAGGACTAGCTAAGCTACATTTCAGACATGTTGACCTAAATGTTCTGTCTTATCTAATCATCATTGAGGCATACTGTCTGTGAAGCTAGCTCTATGTGCCACAACTGGCAGTATGCTTTGATCGAGCATCAACATAGCATTGCATCATGAGGCACATGTTGTCATCCTGATCTTGATGTTACAGTTTTGTTGTCCATGTCAAGTGTCATACCTACTAAAATCTACATATCAGTAAGTCTAGTTGCAACCAAATTTCAGATGTCAATCCAACCATATTTAATTCATATTTACCCCTCCCCCGCCTTAGTCAGTCCACTGGATGAGCCCCGCCTCTAGGCATGTGCTCTTCAAAATGTTAAGCATCAACATGTTACACCCAGGGGTGTTGCGACTATGGTCCAGCACAAAAAGAGGTGGGAGGAGGTTTAAAACAGAGAGGGGGTAGCAGAAGAGTGAGATGGCATATGATGAGAGAGAGAGACAGGAAGAAAGAAGACCAGGAGGAGAAGAGTGGAGGAAGGTCAGAGTTGCTTTGAAGTGGTGTTGGTCTCCCAGAGGACATGGAGCTCTGTAGTTTTACCCTTAATGGGAACTGTTCAACCACCATGTTTCATTTAGTTTACTTTGTTGGACAATTTGAAAAACGTACATGCATCTCAGAATTATCAACAATGAAAACAAAAGCCTTTGTAACTGCAAATTGCAACTTGAAATCGCCATGCATCGAATGCATTTTTTTCCCTCATCAAATCCCAAAGACAAAAGAAAATTAAAACATGGCCCAGTGCATTCAGGCATTCTGTTGCTTTGATTGTGTTAAATGTCAAGACATAAGTTGTTCCATTCCTTTTCTAGGCGTGTAGGAAGAAGCTGTGGACAATTTTGATTTGAAATCTCTCTGTCTGCAGATTTGCAAGTGGCTTTCAGAACAAAAGCCATGATTTTAGCCATAATAAGAAGCTTTTTTTTTTTTTTAGCCAGTTAGCAACATACAGTGAGTCCAACAAGAGGATAAACACTTAGTGGACAAAACATGAGGAAGACCTGCTCTTTCCATGAAGCAGGCTGAGTACGTGAATCAGGTGAAAGCTGTGGTTCCTTATTGATTACATTTCCTGGCATCTTGGTGCGGTTATTTGGTGCCACCCGAGGTTGAATGCTGTCGGTCTCGCCTGCGCAGATGAACTGAACCAAAAGAGTAAACGCTCCAAACCCTGAAATACTTCTACCTTATTAGACAGTATGCAGGGATGCAGTGGAGAGTGAAAGGGTTCTGGAGAAAGACATGATACACCCAAGGACTCTCTCTCTCACAAACTCACACAAGCATAGTTCGTTAAGGGTCATATGAGGATGGCAGGTCGGCCACTTCGTTACCCAGGTGGAAAAGAAAGAGAAAGGTAGATGAGAGCTGAAGAAAAAGAAGGTGAGTGTTTTTTTCTGAGCAGCCCAAGGCTTTACTCAGTTTCAAACATTTCATTTAAATGCTGATTTATTGAGAATGAACTGACAAGAGCTGCTCTCTTTCATGCCTCTTTTGACAGTAAAGTCACGGTCTTGTTCCCAACGCCGTGACATTAATTAGTAGCCCACAAGAGGCAGGTGAAACATCGCAATGGATAGCTAGTTTTACAAAGGTAGCACCAAGAGCCATGTGGAATATGAACCATTAGGGTTGGCCCTGAGGCTGCCTAGATACACTTGATACGATAACAAAATGGCAAAATGAATATCCAGTGTGTTGAAGCCCTGTTTCATACTGGATCTGTCTGCACCATTGATCCAGCTCAGCTGTATCAGCTTCTCCATCAATATAATTCACATAATGTCACCTTTTAATATCACTACTTAACACAATTAACAGGCTGTTACTTTGTTAGTAGCCATTTAATCTAACAGGATTTGCCTGTTCTATTGCTCTGCAATCCTGCTTTGAACTCATTTTATGATCAATATTAGTAGTACTAATAGTAGCACTAATCGGTAGTAGCAGTAGTACTCATTGTAGTAGTAGTAGTACTCATTGTAGTAGCAGAAGAACTCATCGTAGTAGCAGTAGTACTCATTGTAGTAGCAGTAGAACTCATTGTAGTAGCAGTAGTACTCATCGTAGTAGCAGTAGTACTCTTTGTAGTAGCAGTAGTAGTATATGCCATTCCCTAGATGTTGTGTGGACACTGTGGCAGTAGCCAATAATGGTTGGAAGACCTAATCTTTTGACTCCCTCGATTGTTTCTGGCTGTCCAACAGGATCGTTGGACGCCTGAAGGTGGATTTCTACAACGGCCACCACTGTGCATCGTTGCTATCGACATCTTGGTTCATTAATTTTTATCAGTTTCCAGAACAGATATTTATATATTTTTATGTCAATGAGGCTTTGGCTGTGGGGAACCGTAGGAGTAGGAACGTTCTCTCTGCTGTATCAATGTGCTGATCTTGTTTCATGCAGATAAACACCCTCTGTCTATTGATCCACGGTGAAAATCAATACTGGCATTGGTGGATCAGGCTGCTATTATGTCTAGCCTAGCAGACATAATAGCACACAGCAGGGAGGCCTGGGTAAAAAGACTACTTTCTAAGTCATTGACAAAATGTCCAGGTGCTCCAGCCAAGGCAAATATATACACTCACTGGCCACTTTATTAGGTACACCTTGCTAGTACCGGGTTGGACCCCCTTTTGCCTTCAGAACTGCCTTAATTCTTCGTGGTATACTTTCAACAAGGTGTTGGAAACATTCCTCAGAGATTTTGGTCCATATTGACATGATAGCATCACGCAGTTGCTGCAGATTTGTCGGCTGCACATCCATGATGCGAATCTCCCGTTCCACCACATCCCAAAGGTGCTCTATTGGATTGACATCTGGTGACTGTGGAGGCTGGGTACAGAAGATGGGTACACTGTGGTCATAAAGGGATGGACATGGTCAGCAACAATACTCAGGTAGGCTGTGGCATTTAAACCATGCTCAATTGGTACTAAGGGGCCCAAAGTGTGCCAAGAAAATATCCCCCACACCATTACACCACCACCACCAGCCTGAACCGTTGATACAAGGCAGGATGGATCCATGCTTTCATGTTGTTTACGCCAAATTCTGACCCTACCATCTGAATGTCGCAGCTGAAATCGAGACTCATCAGACCAGGCAACGTTTTTCCAATCTTCTATTGTCCAATTTTGGTGAGCATGTGCGACTTGTAGCCTCAGTTTCCTGTTCTTAGCTGACAGGAGTGGCACCCGGTGTGGTCTTCTGCTGCTGTAGCCCATCTGCTTCAAGGTTCGACGTGTTGTGCGTTCAGAGATGGTATTCTGCATACCTTGGTTGTAACGAGTGGTTATTTGAGTTACTGTTGCCTTTCTATCATCTCCAACCAGTCTGCCCATTCTCCTCTGACCTCTGACATCAACAAGGCAT
>OOFE01046943.1:0-11375 GCA_900323365.1 Monocentris japonica
TACTCTAACAACCCCTTCTCTGAAATATGATGCCGAGCAGCTGAGTTAGTGGAGGGATGTTGGTCTGTTGGTCTGGTCTGTTGGTCTGTTGGTCTGGTCTGTTGGTTGGTCTGTTGGTCTGGTCTGTTGGTCTGTTGTTTTTTTGCTGCATATTGTGGTTAAATGTGTAAAAGAATCAACAGGTATGAAAAGGTTGTATTACTGGAGGAATAAGATGTTCTGATTTTCCCCATTTAGTTTCATTGTTTAAATTATTATTATTACTTCTCGTGTTCAGTTTATTTATTTATTATATATTTTATTACGTATTATTCCTCAATTGGCTTTTTTAGCTGTATAAAGCACCTCAACAGAACAAGTCTTGTTTGTTCACTCGTCTTACAAATATGGAAAGTAATAAATAATTTGGTCACAAAAATAAATAAGTAGGAAAATGATGTACCGAAGAATCAGTCCAGAAAAAAGACTGACCTGACCTGCATCGACTCCTGATACGACGAGACGCCAGAGAAAATGACTCAGGACTTGGTAAAGCTGAACAGACAGCACAGAAGAAGAGCATCTCTTCTTCTTCTTAGGAAACTGCAGTAGCCAATATTGTGAATTTATGTTTGGCCTGATGTTTGTCTCCAGCTTCCAGACATTCAGACGAGTGATGATGTGGGAAACGTGGTGTGGAGAGACCAGAATGAGGTAGGTGGAGGGGGAGTACCTCTCTTGACAGCTGCTGCATGGACAGATACTGTCACATCAATAGCATTACCTTGGTATGATGACCACAAACAACCACAACTATCTCACTCCAGTGGGAAAAACACCGAGCTGACAGAGAAGCAGGTGAATTCAGAAAAACAAAGACATGAAAACTCAAAAAAACACAAATGATGGAAATAAAATAAAGTGAAGCATTCCTGAAGCAGGGGAAGAGAGAGGGAGTGTGTGTGAACAAACACTTCCTCACTGGATGTTCATATATTTGATGTTATTGATCGGTCCATGTGTTTCCCCACAGGAGCAAGTTCAGAATGTTTTCAAAAGAGTAAGTTATTATTGATCATTGATTTCTGATCCATTTTCCTCTTCTGGCAGCAGCTCACTCTGGGTCTGGGTTTTCTCTTTCAGTTCCTGTTTCATTACTCTAAGGCACACAACTCTGTAGGCGCTGTACAGCACGAGGTAAGCCTCCACCAACACCAACAACTCTTTCATCTAATTTCTCAAGTTGTTTTCATCATCATGAAACAACAACAGAGGCAACAGGAAGCACAGGGAGGCTGCTGGAGGCCAATTAGGGTGTTCGTTAAAAAAGTGTCACCTGTCACCAACCTGAGCTGGATCTGATGTCTTCTTCAATTTGGACCGCAACAATGTGTGTTGATCCAAGGTGATAACTAAACTGTGAAGGCATAGTGCTGATTTTTACACTCCAATTAACACTGATGACTGTGTGTGTGTGATTGTTCCATCAGTTTCCACTCCAGCTGCCAGCTCTAGTATCGGTTGCCTGTTGTGGTTTAAAAAGCACGTTGTTCATTTTTCTCCTGTTCTGCAACGAGCATGTTTATTGTGCGTCGTCTCGACCACTGCTGACTGAACAGAGGGGAAGCAGCGTACTCACTTGAGCTCCTTTTGTCCACATCTGATACCAAATGTACTCAGACTGAACGGTTGGGATTTAACAAGCCAACTCTTCCTTCTTCTCCAGTCCCATTCAGTTCACCCTCTGATGCGACTGTCCCCCAAACTGTCCCAGAGGAGGAAGAAGCAGCTGGTCCTCGTGGTAAAAAAAACTCTCTAGTTCTTCCCCACTAAATTGTACGCCTTGGTCAAGAATAGAATCTAGATTACCTGAAACAGGGCAACAGGAAATAATGGACAGAAAACAGGAAATGTGCCAAAACCATAAAGAGAAAAACACTATGAAACAACATCCCTGTTGAGGTTAAATACGTTGCACTGACAGATTTTCTCTCTTCCTGTGTTGCTAATGAAACAGAAGATTCGGGCTCTTCCAGGGGGGGTGTTGTAGGAAATTGGACTTCACAGAAGAAGAGTACCAGGAAGCCACCGCCTCCGGATATCAAGCCGAACTAACCGGCTGAAGGAGCGCCGCGCAGCATCTTCAGATGTCCCTCCAGAAACAAAGTTGACAATTTCCCAAAAAAAATGAATTATTGTAGATTGAAAAAAACAAAACAAAACAAAAAAAAAGACTTGTATTGCCATGACTGCTATGTGTCTTCCTGCTTCCAAATGTAGCCAAACGTTACTCTGATCTGTTTACTGGCAAAATGTATGACGTAAATACAGATAAACAATGCAGCATTTGAAAACACAAAGAAAACACTCAGAATAACTCGTCGTTTTAGGGAGTAAGTCCTTTTATAAATCAATGACACCAGAAATGAGCACTTATAACAAAAACTGGCATTGATGATGGTGGCAAAGAGGTGAACTCACGTTTAACTGAACAATTAGAGATGTATCCGTACATTTTGTGACATATATATATATATATCTATCATGATACGCAATAAAAAAAGGGACCAAAATTGTCTCTGAAGATTTTGTACAGATGCGGGTGTCGAGTTATGTCTGCATGAGGAGGGAAGGAAGTTTGCTTTTTGTTACGCAGCATGAGGTTTGTTCAAATTACACAAGTTCTTCCTACTTTAGCAGGGCGTGGCCCCAGGGCAGCAGGGCGCCCTGCTGGTCAGACGGGTCGCAGGTTTGGTTCCAGCCAGCAACGAGTCCTGCTGAAGTCCCTGACCCTGAACTGTGTTCCTGCTCACTCGATGAGTCGCCCTGGATAAGTGATAAATGATAAAAATCTAAATCTGTGGTTAACTCTTCCTCAGATCACCCAGACTGATGTATTACAGTCTGTTTTCCACATGGTGGCCACGGAGCCTTACACTGCTGTCTTTACGTTGTTCGTTTCTAATAGTCCTCGTCCTCCGAGTCGCTGTGTTTCTGAGTGGGGAGGGACGATCTGATTGACGTCATGAGCTTGTCTTCGATTTGCTTCTTGGGGTTTTCCTCCAGGTCTGTCTTCACGGCGCCGGACTCGGATAACCTCCACTCCAGCTCTGGGGGGGGGGAGAAAGACGGGACAAACCACAACCACTTCAATCACCAAGGAGGATAGGGTTCGACCAGTAAGGGTTCTGAAAGGCTGGGATGATACCAATATATTTAGACTGAACATGTTGATTTTTAGAATAGCTTCTTCAGAGGTCAGTAGATGGTCAGGTATCATACAAACCACTGAAGCCTCTCCAACAATAGATCATATAAAACCATGTGAACCTGAAGAGAAAGCTCTCACACTGTTCATGAGCCAGATGGGCTTCAATAAAACATTTGTGGTCAAACCTGCAATGCTTCAAATAAACAGAGGGTCATGAGATGCTTCGGACCTTCAACTTTGAGATTTGAGTGCACTGATGTTACTACATCTCCTCCTACCTTCCACTTTGAGGTTCATGCCCCCGAACACCAGCGGGCCGATGAACTGGGCCTTCATCTCTCCCTCGAAGTAGACGAAGACGGTGGGCAGGTTGCGGTCGGGGTAGTTGGGGATGCAGGTGGTGGAGATGGACTTGAGGAACTTGGTCTGGGGGAACTTCCTGGCCAGCTCGTTCAGGTGCTGGTTGATCAGGGCGCACAGAGGGATGCTGGGAGACAGGACGGACGAAGAGGGAGCAGTGAACAGACGTGTTGGCGCTGTGTTGTTTCATGGGAAGAATGATCCTGTACAGCTTGACGGGCCGAGATCGGCTTTAACGCTGCCAAGGTTAGGGGTTCAACTCCCGCCCAGTCTAAAAATGTGTTTGCACTCATGGTACTGTAAGGTGCTTTGGATAAGTCTCCCCAAACGCTGAATGAAACAGCCGCCTGCTGAACCAGCTCAACCTCAGTTAGTAATTGTAGCAGTAACAGTAATATTGACCTACCCCTGTTTGTAGAGGTGCAGCACCACCCAGATGCCTTCTCCGGCCTTGTTCACCTCCTTGACGTAGTCCTGTCCAGAGATCTCAACCACCTCCCCAAACACATTCTTCATCTGAGTCGCCTTCCACTCTGCAAGGCGCTTTTGTCTGGTCGGGGACAGAAATGACATCAGTACACCATCTCTGTAATGTACTGTAAGTACTTTGTAAGAGAAGGTCTTAAAATGAGTCAGCTGTATTTCTGGCGTGACGCTGCACCAGATCAAAGTCCTTGTACATGTGAATGCACCACAAAGCTGAGTTTTATTCTTACAAGGCTCCAGAGAATAAGAAACCAAAAAAGCTGCTGACTAATGAAACAACAACTAAAGAGAAGGAAAGTGAACAGACAAAGATACAACCATTCTTTTACTTGTATGGAGACAGAGTTGGAAGAGAGATACAGCATTCAGGGTGGGAAATCACCAGACCTTGGCTGTTTGGTTTGGTTGCTCTTACAATTCAACGTCAACCTAATAAAATAGCTTTTTATCCTGGGAGTTGGTTTTGGCTGAGCATCAGGGTGGGAAATGAACTCCATCCATGGGCCGAATGCTGGCAAAGTTGACTTTGACTGGTAAGTTTGTCTGCTCTGAGTAACCAACCATCATTTGGAGTCTATTCTGTTCTAAAATCCAGTTGGAGGGTAAAACAGTGAAAGTGGATGGAGGATTGTGAGCTGTACAAGCCACTGTGGTTAACTAACTAAAAGAAGTCTGTGTTAGTTTCCAGTTGGCTGAGGCACAAACCACATAACCACGACATCCTGTGTTTGAATCTGGCCAGAGACCTTTGTCTGCATGCCAACCCTCCTCTCTCCCAATCCTTCCCGTCTCTCTCTACTGTCAGCTGTCCAATGCATGCCCCAAAACAAAGCTCTTTTTCAGCCTTGTTGAGCGTGCATGCTGCTCTCCCAGAAACACCGTCACATTCACACAGCTGCCCAGTGCAGCCAGTCTTACCTGTACATCTCAATGGCGGCCTCATCCTCGTCACTGAACTCGTCTTCATTCTCCTCCAGCTCATCCAGTGTCATGCTCTCATATGTTTTAACTGGTCGGTAGAACAACAACAGTCAGAGCAGCCTATTACATGTAGTCTTACTGAGGGAATTTTACTGGACACGTTGATGGGTCAAATTATCGTGATAAAGAGTTTTGTCCATATGGCCCAGCCCTAACATGTAGTACCACTATACTAGCCTACAACCACCAGTACTCATATACACTTAATCCAGTTCATCCAATGAGTTTACCAGTTAGTTTTTATAAGTTAGTGCTGGGTTGGATGTATGGTGAAATGAATGGTGAGTGGACCCTGACGATACGGAGGAAGCTTTCCGCCACATTCTGCAGAGTGTTAGTGTTTGCTGGTGAGCAAGGAAACATTTAAAATCCAAATTTCAGCATCCAGTTTTCCATGACATCCTCCCCCATAGAAGAAAGACCGTCACGTATCGTGTTAACCTTGAACAAGTTGTCTATTTACTACCGGTGTCTCTACTACCGCCTCTCTTACCAACAGACTGTTGTTGGAGGGCCAGCTCCTCCTCTTCATCGTCTTTGGGTACCTCTTTGGGAGGAAGAATCCCCTTCTTCCTCAGGATATCGTTCCACTCTGTGTCTTCATTTGGGTCCTGGACAGGAAACACAGCAAATATTCAAGTTTCTCACGTAACTTTGCTTTTTCTTCCTTCACTTGTAAGCGAGAGGCCTCCGTGCTGAAATCTGACAGTTTAATGTCACCTTGCTTATCCGCAAACATATGTACCTTGTAGAACATGTAGGGTTCGACCAATATTTTTAGACTGACGTCACCGATCTTTACATTTCCATGCCCAAAACTTTACAATTATTCAGTGTTTCCCACAAAATCGTAGTCCTGTCAGGGTGAAAAAACATCTGAACCAACATTTTAGACAATCACTGACACTAAAACTCTCCACTGGAGCCAGGCTAATGAAATTCTTTAAGGCAGGGTGACCCCTAGTGAATGGTAGGGAAACTCTGGGAGACATTACTGCCTTTCAGTGAAGAATTCCTTTACAAAAACATTATTGAACAATTAAATTAATAAATAAAATGTACAAAGAAAACAAAATGTCGTCGCAGACTGTTTTTATGTAGCTGTGGTCAGGGAGGAGCCTCCAAACACTGACCAGACCATATCCGATAGTTCATAAAATATCAGCCAATATATCAGTCTAACCACACTTTAAGACCTTTTCCCAAATGGTTTTATTTTTAACACTGATTTCCAGTGATTGCTGAAAAAAAAACGAGCTCAAACTCAGCCATATTAGTCCCTATATGTGCCTCTCTCTCCTTAGGGGCATGATTTTGGACAAGCCCCTACACTAGCTAGCTAATATTGTAACTTTTTATCCAACAGAGCTAACAGAGCTAACGTTAGCTAAGTTACATAGCCCAGCTCTGACGTCCCGGTGGGGGAAATAATCTCGACACGTTTACACGTAGGTTGTGTCGTTGAAATAACTACCCCGACTATATTACCGCTTTTAAACTGATTATAAAGCTTACAAACCTGCATTGTGACAGATGAGAGAGATCTCTGAAATCACACCACTGCTCTCCTCCCAGACACGGAAACAGAAGGAGCGGACTTGTATTGAATCCGGCAGAAAATAATAACGACGAACGCCTCAAATAAGTCCACCACGCACTATATGCGTAAATAAAAATACGTTCAGTACGTATATCTTACGCTTAATTTACGTGGTGATAGTTACATATTTTGTATGGCTTTTAATTTCAGTACTCTTTATAAAAAACGAGACAAGGAACCGACGTTGAACGGACAATAATAAAGGTGGCACCGAGATCCGGCTTGAGGCTCCAAAATGACCAAATAAGGAGTGGGAGCGCAGCATTCCATTTGTGGCAGCTGAGAGCGAGACAGCTGCTGTAGATAGAGCTCACACACCGCTGTCACTCCTATGGAGACACACACACGAAACAGCAACGCTCTTTCTTTAGTGTTTGATTTTATAGAGAAATATTGATCCAAATAAAAGCATTTCATGAGGAATTGCCATTGTGAGCTGAAAATGATCAACCCATTCCTCCTTAAACTTTAAACCATTAGAAGATAACAACAACAAAACAACAGAAGTTAGACAATGCTAACATAAGGAAGGTAAAACATTTGTAAAATCATAAGATGGTACAAGCAGGGATGTAGTGGAGGGCTTTTTCATGTACAGAAACGTTTACCTGTCTTTTCAGGCTGTCATAAATTCATATTCTTCATCACTCTAAGTAGAATCAAACTGCTGTAAGTAAAAAACATAAATGAAACTATATTCTCTAAAAATAAAAGGTATACGTAGACTGATGGGATACAATGAGGATAAGGCTAAGGTGTGGATCATAGGATGGGGTGATCTTTTGTCTCTCTAAAGATCCTTTGACAAATAATGACTGACCTTGGAATGAAGGCTGCCGCAAAATAAAATGACATTCCTATAAAGCCCAAAGTACTCATCATCATCATCATCATCATCATCATCACACTGCAAAAAATATTAAGGCCCTTCAACGTTCAGGTTTCTTGGCTGCCTTGAAATTACAGGTAGACTGAAAGAGAACAGACCGGGTCAAAGGTCATGAGTTGTTCTACTGTAATGACTCACTGAGGGAACCAAAGACAACTTGCTGAAAATTATTTGCTGAACTGCATTCCAGTGTAACTCACTGTTTCAGTCGTCAGGAGCTTTTTAGTGTCAGTTGTTCGTCAGTTGTTTGCACCAATCCAAGAGGTGACTACTCCATCTAACAGGTTTTAAAATGTTAGGTAAGAGGTTAACCAGATGTTGACCTATGATTCACCCAAAATACAGAACTCGGCAAAAGTCTCAGGCACCCTAGATTTTTGAAAATATAAATTTGGTCTTGGATGTTTATTTTTTGTTTTCTGCATCAGTGTTTTCCATTACTGCTTTTTTTGTATTTTTTTGTAATTCAGAAACTTTTCATTTCATTATTTTTGTTTTTTTGTATTGTTGAGTTTTTTCTTACATGTGCTTAAGACTTTTGCACAGTGCTGCACATGCATAGCAACTCTCCATCCAGTAACTTCACCCAAACAACAAGAAGGGTTTCTGGAGAGGTAACGCCAATGCAGTGCATGCTGGGAAGTATGCTAATAAGCTTAATAAACTTTAACATGGTCAGTTTAGTGAACGCTTCAACTTTTTAGTCACGAGACACAAACTCACAATTATAAGTTGTCCTATTCTGTGCTGCTGCAACGACCCAGGTTCCCCACAGGAATCACTGAAGTCTCATCTGATCTAGTATGATCTCATTCTACTGCTGTAACTGTAAATCTCTCTGGATAAAGCATCAGCTAAATGCCTAAAATGTCAAATCTAAGTTATAAGAGGGATTTATGATCGGTTCCGTTTCTGTCCGTGGCTCTGCTAATGACATCAGATGGTCGATGAAAGTCTTTGTAGTCTATTTGTAGTCTATTTTTTGCACCGGATGGATTTTGTTTTTCATAAATATGAACTATCTGAACTCAGAAAGCCTTTTGTCTGGCAATTAACACCCTGAATACAGGATCAGGACAGCAGCCAATCACAGGAGGGCTAGTGGCTCTCTCCTGGGGCTGGGGGAAGGAAAGCTTGGCAAAATGCGGAAGTAAAAAGCTCCACTGGTTAGTTGTTGTCAGAGAGGAGAAAAAATGAAGAGGTCCAACTCTGTCCCTATTTCCAGGAACCACAGACGTCATCTGGACCAGTCTGCTCTTCATTTTCAACATGAAAATGATTTTACTTTCTGTTGATTTGATGATGGCTGAAGTTTTAATTCATAAGACAAATTTAAAAAAGCAATTTCTGCTAATTTCTAGATGAACTTTTTTTTTTAATGAATCCCTGGAAAACTGAGAGCAGATTTACCACGGAGCAATGTGCAACGTTATTATATCAGGTTGTTTTTTCGTCTTCTTTATTTATTTAGCTTGACTTGTTAACCCTTTACTTTGCTCTATACTTTTCAGTCTAACTCATGTTCTCTGTTAGTTCACAATAGATTTCATATTTTATTGAGAATATTTATTTTCTGCTTTTTATTGAAATTATTTCCAAAAAAATCTATACTTTAAAAATGTTAGCTTGCTGAATCTTACTAAATATGTAATCAATGCAATATAAACAAAATATTTCCTTCTGTTGTTTTCCAGCATTTATCTGAAACAAATTACACACAAGCTGGTGAGATTAACTAAAAAAGTAGATTCCATTTTATTTCAGGTCTGTACCAGATCAGTCACTATGGTTGCAGCATTTTGTTATCAAATAAAATTGTCTTATTCTGATTATTCAAAACAAACGTCAGATCATCAAAATAAGAAGAGAAAATGTGTTTGAAAGATAGGCTTCATATCACTACATGTCATTTGACCAAAAAGTTAATAATGTGCATTTTATATCTCACAATAAAATAACTTATGTGAAAGTGTAACAATGAGAGTGACACTAATGCTGCATTCAAGTCACGTCAGAGTTACCGTAAATATGAGCTGCCGACTGTGAAAAAAGACTCAAGTCTGCCGCCTAGTGGTGATTACAAGTACGACATTTTTTGCAGGCTCCAATATCGAGTGTGTCGACACAGGTGGTAAATATGGCAGCAAATCGCCCAATAATAGAAGATAATAAAATAAGAAGGTAATAAAAATAAAAATGATCAGTTAAAGTCACACTAATACAATCAACTTGACATACAAAAATTGAGCAATATCTGTTTGTTTATGGTTGATTTTATAACTAAAACTGAGTTTGGATGAAGGCGTTCCAACAAGTTTCCGTTCTTCCGCTTTTTCCTATAACACATGAACGCCCTTTCTCCCTTCAGCCCAACGACAGGAGCAGGAGGGTTCACGCCCACTATTTGCATACCGGAAGTGTCTTTTTTGTAACGATGGAGTGATACCTCTTCTAAAGGAGACGATCTTGGCTGGTGTGTACAGTTGCTGCAAATCGGGCGTGAGAGAAAATATGACGGGAGGACGCCTGAGGAAGCCCGCCGCGACTGGGAGCGGAGGGTACCATGGATAGACCCGAAAACCGCCCACTTAGCCCGGCTCGGCCCCTCTAGAGCAGTCGGTCCGGTAGGGAAGCTTGTTCCGGAGGGTTCGTCGCGCTGTCTCCCCGCTGGAAGCATGTGGCTGAACCCGGAGGAAGTTTTGGTGAAAAATGCGCTGAAGCTCTGGGTGACCGAGAAGTCCAACGATTTCTTCCTGCTGCAGCGCAGGAGAGGCCACGGGGAGCCGGGGCGGATCTCAGGTAGAGCCGGTCCTCTGGGCACACAGCTGGCTTCACTTCTGTTCTGTTATCATCTATTGTACTCTATTCTACTCTATTCTATACTCCACTTTACCACACTCTATTCTGACATATGTCTGCACTATTCTGCCACGTTTCCCTAAACTGCCCTATTCTGCCCTGGAATCTTGCAGTAATCTATTGTAATCTATTATCTATTGTAATCTATTGTAATCTATTGTAATCTATTGTTATCTATTGTATTCTATTGTTATCTATTGTATTCTATTGTAATCTATTGTTATCTATTGTATTCTGACACACTATTGTTTTCTGTTTCTTTACATAAAATAACTCATAGTAATCCTAGAATACACTTTAGAAAGATACTAGACAAATATCACAGCCAAACCTTAAACTAAATATATTATAGTGATACTACAGGAGATAAAACACCATAAAATACCATCTGGTCTATAAACTGTTGAGTGTCAAGACACTTGAAGTCCCTGGAGGAATGTTGTGGTGATTCCCCATCAAGGTTTTGCTCTTTTCTCTTCTGTGCTTCTGTTGTGTAGATGATGAAAATGAGTTTTTACTGGGTCTGGATTTGAACCTTCCAGATCTGAGATCAGGCTCTGTCCTCTGTCAGGCCATGCTCCCTGCTTCCCATTGGTCTGAATGGGCTCAGCTCCCCAGGCTGCTGTGTGACGGCCTGTTTGCTGTACCAGTTGTGCCCTTACTCGTCTCCTCTCTGTAGCTAGCAGAAGAACAAGCCTTACTAACAGCAGGTTAGTGACAGGTCTTATTGTAGCCAGCAGTCACGTGGCGTCTTCCTTCCCTCCACTCTCCTCTCATAAAACAGAATAGTAGGAACTTCCTGGCCAGGCTTACATGTTACGTGTTTGTCACTTTGGTTTCCATAGTTGGAGAGGTGAAAGGTCACTAACTAAACAACCTTCAGTTTGTATGAGGACAGGAAACAGAACAGCATTGTGTCTTTTATGGTTCACATCTAAGTTTTATGATCCTAGCTACTACGATGAAAACAAACCAGAAAATATGTAATGGAAGAAGTGACCTCCAAGTGT
>OOFE01046944.1:0-14764 GCA_900323365.1 Monocentris japonica
CAATGAAATAATGCCAAAGAAAAACATAGAGAGAATAGCATGAATGTGTTTGTGTATGTGTGTGAGAGACAGCAGAGAGAGAGAGAGAGAGAGAGAGAGATTTGTTTAACTCCAAATGGATACTCTCCACATTGATTTTCCTCTACTCTGGCATATTTTCAAGCCAGTCAGTGCATTACCTCCATTATAAAACTATTGGAGGAAAAAAATAGTTTTACGTTGAAAAGGTGAAACAAGGATAATTTTTCAAAAGTTACTAATCAGGAGTAGGTCTCATCAGATTCACATGAAATGGGACTTGAGGAGCAAGGGAGGAGTTTTTCACACACTGCAAAGAAATAAGAATGATCTCAATTTATATTGAGTTTACAAAATGTTAGGACCTCAAACTCTTTCATGAAATAGACAGCAAGGCCATGAAGGGGAGATGGAGATTTTTAAGCTTGAGACGTAAGAGAATGGGATTGTTCAAAAGGGCATGCAACTCAGTATTACACACTCATACACAGATGACGTACATGACTTGTCAAGTAGCAGAGTGTGTGTGAGTATTAACCCTAAGGCTGAGGAAGCTTTCAAAATGAAGCAAAATGGGCCACCTGCAAGGTGCTCTTTGATGCTGGATCAATAGTTTTTTATGAGTGCACACACACGTGTGTGTGTGTGTGTGTGTGTGTGGCTGTGTGTGTCTATATATGAGTATGATAATAGCTTTACTTGTCTTGCACCCTAAGAGGATATGTGATCATAAGTGAGGGACCCTAGCAATGACATCAGTGTGTGTGTGTGTGGTTTATAGGGTCATGGAGAACATCAGTTGGGGGAAGGGACCATTACAAATGGGGGTGAGACCACTCACACACAGCCTT
The DNA here is from genome assembly GCA_900323365.1 of Monocentris japonica. Taxonomy (NCBI): domain Eukaryota; kingdom Metazoa; phylum Chordata; class Actinopteri; order Trachichthyiformes; family Monocentridae; genus Monocentris; species Monocentris japonica. The sequence goes on from OOFE01046944.1 coordinate 870, forward strand.
TCTCTTGATGAGTAAAAAGAACAAGATGGCAGCCTTCCGAGCAAAAGACTCAGCAGATTCATAGCCTCTTTACAAAGATTGGCTTAAATGAATTACTTTCTTGCAGCGAGCACGGCTTGAGCCATGGCCATATTGTGCAGCATATGAGTAATCGCCAGCATTAGGGTGAATTATTTTCCTGTGCTCTTTTATCCTCTATACTAATGTAATGAGACTCAGACAAAATGGAGCAGTGGCAGTGCATGCATTTCTCTGAAAACATGTAGTACATTTTACAGTTACTACATGGATATGTATGTATGTGGGTTATATTTCAATAGTTATGAAAAATAATAGATATTAATTTTGGCTTCAATAGTGATTGAAGTTGCAGTTAAAAAAGGTTCAACATGGAAAAGTTGTGAATCTATACAAATATTTCAAATTAAACCAAGCATGCCTGCTATTTGGCTGGAGTGCTAAATGTCCTATGATAGAAATACAGGAACATGATTTATTTATTGATTGTACTTTTGTGTTTATTTTAACTGTCATCTATTTATCTAGTGATGAATCTGCTGATTAGAATCATGTCACTTTAGAGAGCTTCGGTTTATAGCAAAATGTGAACGGGACAGAGAGAGAACAAGAAAGAGAGAGAGAGAGAGAGAGAGAGAGAGAGAGAGAGACAGAGGCAGACGGAGAGTGTGACAAACAGAGAGCTGAGAGAGATGAAAGAACTTGAATAAATTCTGCAAGCTCATTCTGCGTTTCAAAGAAAACCTCAAGTTCATCTCCGCTCACTTTCACTGGCGCCTGCAAGGTGACTTACAACCAAAATAAAACTATTCTTTCTTGAAATGGAGCCAGACTGAACCAATGGCATCCCATGAGACAATGTGCTAGATACTGGTCCTTGTTAAACCACATTGAGGGCAGGCTATTTTAGAAACACATGCTGCACCTCAGGCGACAGACCTGTGTCTGTGCTTAATTCTGATTCTAATTTAGTGAGTATGCTTTTCACCATGTCACGATGAATGTGTGTCACCTGCTTGATGGGAATGACTCCTGACTTGAGTAAATTGTACACCTTGTATCCCACCACTTGTAAATCCTTGTTGTCACTTAATCTCTGTGACCCCAATCTGCTGTTATTGCTCTGTGTAGAAATATATGAAAGTTTAGCTCATTACTCTGGAGCTGACGCTGTCTTGGTTGATAACCTAACATACATGTCCTTGAACCCGTGTCCCCAGAGCTCAACATGAGAAGACAGGTGGCATTTATGAGCGTTTATGGGTGTCACTGATGGTTCTTTGTCACATAAAGCCTGTGTTTCTCCTATAGACACATCAACATTTGCACATGAGCCCAGCAAGGTCATTGCATGGCACCTACCCTACACTCCATACTGTAAATACTGTGCCTGCAGCACCACTGCCACATTATTGCATTAGAGCCTGAGCATATCCTATCATTGGTTAGGGTTCTTGAAAAGTTGAGCAACTAACAGAAGCAAGATGTCTCATCATAAAATTCCACTCCTTTTGTTTTTGTTTTGTGCCCCATCTCTGCTTAGTATCTGATTTGCTCCCACCAGTGAGGCAAGGACATCTATTGCGGTGTGGTGAAGCTCCAGTGTGGCAACAATGGCGCCTGTAGATCATGGGCCATCATGCAACTGGATGACAGCTCAATCTGAGTGGCTGGCCCGATAGGGAGTGCTGCCCTGGCCTGAGCTGTGTCATCCATCACGCTTCCCTCGAACCCAATATATGCTCTTCATCATGGCTGGAGCAGGGAGGAGGGAGACAGGCTGTAAGACATGGCTTCCACCTCCTCCCCTGGTCGTCCTCTCAGCCCTCACCGTCACTCATCTTTATTACCTCTGATGAGACGGCAGTTAGCAGGCTCATTAATAACCTCAGGCTGGAATTAGACGTTTGTTGAAGTTCTCCAGAGTCCTCTCTCTCTATCGCTCTATCTGTCTTTCTATCTATCTATCTATCTCACACACACACACACACACCCATGCACATGCACAAACACACACAAACATTACCTTAGCTATCAGCTCAGTTAGGAAAAATCAAACACGGGCAGACAGACAGGGTATCAAGGCTGACAGAGAGAGAAAGCGACTGTAGAGTGTATTAGTCCATGTGCCAGTGAACAGTTTGAAGTTTGACCCTTTGCTAACTTGTGAGATACGTGTCTCAGGACTCTTTCACACCTGTCTTGTTAGGTGCAGTTGAAATGAACCCTGGAGCCTTCTTCTCCTTGGTTCAGTTTGTTTCGGGATGTGAGAAATTGGACCAACAGCAGGAAAATAGCCAAGTTTAATGACTGACCAATTATTGTTCACAGTTTCTCATACTATCTGAATGTCCTCATATTTTGTACATTAAGATGATACATTTTTTTTAGAAAAAGTTTTTTTTCAAGTCTTAATTATAAACATGGAAATGGCAAGATTCTGTTTGCTGGAATATGTTTTTATTATGATTACATTTTTTCTTAAAACTGAGCTAACCTGCATGACCACATGACTTTGTTCATAAAGCATGGTTCCTTTGTCAACCAGTGATGGGGAGCATAACCAAAGCAATGACAAAATAACAAAGCAACAAAGAAGCAGTTTCACTTCTGATTTATACCAATTCAAAGGAGATGTAGGTGAGAATAATATGACTAGTATCCCATAAGCTGCCAGTCACGATCGGAAGCTGTGCTGCTACACAGCTCTGGAGAATAGGTAAGACGAGGCCTTTGGAAGGGCTTGACCGGAGCTATGTAGCCTAGGATACCTAGTCAGTAGACAGTAGACTAGGATACCTTGCAGGATAAGAACTGGTGTCTGATAATGGCGTATTAAACAAATGTTTAAAGACTGTAATCAGTTCTCACATGTTTAAAAAATGCCCTCCTCCCATCACTATAGAAGGTGTTTCTTTTCTTTACTATCTCAAAATAGTGTAAACAAAAAATGGAGGTCTTTTTCCTCAATATTTCAACTCTGTTTTCCTCTTTGTCAGGAGCAGAGAATGGGGTCAGCTTCCTGGAAGGAAGCTCCAGACTTCCTTTCTGTCAACCCAAAGCACCATTAAAGTTTCAGTAGTGCAGCGGTTTCCTTGGCTCGGGTTTGTGATGAGTCGTAGCTGTGGAGTCTTCAGGGCCTTCTGCTGAGGTGGAAGTGTTAGTGTAGGAGGTTAGCCAGGATCCTGAAGGAGACACAGAGATACTGATAAGTCCTGTAGGAGAAGAGGCATGCGGTGATGAATTGCACTGGGTATGGTCCCCCGACTCTCTCTGCCTATTACTCTGTGTGTGTGTGTGTGTGTGTGTGTGTGTGTGTGTGTGTGTGTGTGTGTACTTGCGCTGGGACTACACTGAGTCAGCTAGTCTGCCCACTTATTCCACGCTTCGTCTCTCCTCCTTGCTAATTGTAAATCAGCTTGCATTAATTGTGACAGTGATCCAGATATACTGTAAACAAGGACCCTTTTAGATTCTCATTAGGTGCTGCAATTGACTGAAGTCATGTTTAATGTTGTTTTCAATCAGCCTGTCCTTGTTCAGAGTCAAGGTAAACACAAGTTAATTCTAATTGTTACTCCCCTTTGAAATGCACTTTTCACCCCCTAGCTATTTCTGTACAGCAGCGTACGTTCATACGGCGTACAGTAGCTTCTACTATTCAAAACCAATATTAACTGGACCCATGGGCCTCTGATTATTTATGTCTTTGCGTCTCTGTATACGCACACTGAAAGAGAGAGTGTGTGTGTTGATCTTGTTTGTATGTGTGTGTGTGTAGAAAATGTGTGTACTTTGTGTGAATATGCATGGCAGTCGGTGTGGGGGAGTCTGTCTACAGTTTATATTTAGTAGTGTGCTCAGTGGAAGTAGCATCGTAATCCATTCATGTTTTAGCATTCAAAACAAAGCTGGCAGAGGGATGCATACAGCACAGACTATCACAGTCTCGCAGCGTCAGGTCAGAGAATTCTTCAAGAATAAGTTGATCATGAGTGGGTCATGAGTTGGATGTGTACATTTTTGAAGCAATTTAACTGGCCCCAAATTTCAAAATAATAACATTGGCCCCATGTGTCATAATTGAAGAGGGAAGTAAGAATTACGGTGGTTTCATGGTGGGCAACGATTACTTTGAATCAGTCTCCTAGTGAAACCTTCTGTACAGTCATTTTCATTAAGTAGTAAATGCGTCAGAGAGAGGCATGGCACTCAAATCCATTAGGAGACAAAGATATCATTTAGTTGGACTGATTCCATTCTAGCTGATCCATCAACACAGAGAAAATAGGTCAATGATCGAAGCCAAGCAGGAACGGTGCCCAGAAGAGGACGGATGCGATAGGTTCAATGCATACTAGTAGAAACACATGGCCTTTCACAGGATCCCAATAGATTCATGGATTGATGTTATTGAATCTCTCCTAGACATCATTTAAGCATGACTCCATGAAAGCAAGACTGACCATTCCCCACTGCAACATATGGAGTGTGGTCTGGGGGCCTGTGCACGCCTTTGCATCTGCTTGCCTACTCATAAAGGGGGCACTGTGTGGTCAGGGGTGGGGACCATAATCACCAACCATCTGCTCCCAGGTTCTCTGATGCTGCCCTGGTATATAGCAGTATACTGCACGCTTGCCTTGCAATCCCACAACTTTTTACTCTTCCACCACCAGTACAATCACCTCATCCAAATGGAGCAGCTCCCGGTACAGTGCCTGCTAAAGCCTGCCATAGCTCCAGTCAAGCTGTTCCTCTTTCCCTTCACCCTTGCTTTGTGTTATTTTCTCACCCTTTTCTTTTCAGTGACCAAGGAAATATTTAAAGAACCTCCCACTGTTGTTCATTTAGTTGTCTTTGATTTTAGTTGTTTAGTGAGCTTGATGTTTCGCTCTCTATTTCTCTCTCTATTTCTCTCTCTCTATTTCTCTCTCTATTTCTCTCTCTATTTCTCCCTCTGTCCCTTCTCTTTCTTTCTGTCCCTATGGGCTACAATACTATGTTCTTTTAAAGCCATTGTTGTTGCTAGTGTTTGATGTCTTTTTATTTGCCTGTGTTTCTGCCTTGCTGTTGTTGTTGTTTTTTCTGTATGTGGTGAGCTTTCTAACCCCAGTTCATTCTGTTGTGGCACCGCTGCAGTCCAGGATGACGCTGCCCCAGGTACCCAGGAGTACATTATGTTACGGCAGGACTCCATCCACTCTGCGGATATAAGGAGTAAAGGGTCCCCCTTTCGTGCTAAGTGTCACGAAATCTTCTGCTGCCCACTGAAGCAAGCCGTCCACAAAGAGAGCGCAGAGCCCGAAGGTTTGTTCGCACCCCCTCCTTGTTTTGATTTGCTGATGCTCCCCTTCTCCATTGCCCACTCCCGTCTTGTCCTCCCTTCTCTCTCATATTCTGTGTGAACTGATAGTTCTCCTCCCCTCCAAACTAAGTTCTCTTTCATTCCTGTCCCATTTTTTAGAAAGCATCTGGTGTGCTTCTGCTCCCTTCTAGCATGTGTGTGTTTGAGCACATGCCCCTGTGTGTGTGTGTGTGTTTGTTAACAGTATAAGACTGTCTGAACCTTTGTGAATGCTTAGAGCATGTTTGCTTACAGACTGCCCATAGGACATCTCTCCCCAGGTCCCTGTGCTCCCATCCAGCATGGTGTGTATGTGTGTATGTGTGTGTGTGTGTGTGTGTCTGTGTTTGCTTGCACACCCCTTATGTTTGACTGTGGAGCATAGCATCTGTAGTCCCTGCCCACCCCTCCCTACCCTAAACCATTGACTCGGTCGTTGCCACCCTGAGGCGTGTGCACCAACCAAAACAAACAAAGTGCAAAAAACGGGAGAGGTCATAGATGGAGGCAGCTGCTGCCCCAGTGAGTTCACTGACTTGGCAACTTCTTCAGTATACGCTTTCACTTCACTTCTTCGGCCATTTGGCCTCATAGAATGAGAAACTGAAACTCATACTCCCTACACTCTCCTCTGCCTGTCCTGACGACATCTACGTGAGAGTTAAATGTTTTGTAATAATGACAGTAGTCAACTCAGCAAGTACTCAGCAAGTCTTCACTCCCCTTGCTTCCCTCGCTTCTGCCTGTGGCACTGTGGTCTTGCAAGCTGCAAACTACCCCCTCGTTCCTTGCTTCCTTCCTTCCTTCCTTCCATCCTTCCATCCTTCTATCCCTTCCTTCCCTTCTTCAACCCCATAGCTTTTGTTATTTTTTCCTCCACCGCTGAATCTTTTCCTCTCCCCGGTGCTTGCAGCAGCATGAGAATAAGCCTGTGTAAATGTTATCGCTCTTTGTAGAGCGAGGACATGCAGTGCAGTACAGTAAAATGCCGTTGTGCGCCAAGCATGTTGCCGTACTGTCTCCTACACTGTCTGGCAGGCAGGATCTATGATTGCCTCATTTATCATCTATCTCTCAGTAGAACACTAAGACTGCAGAAATTGCTCTCCTTTTCAGACTTCAGACAAGATGGGTAAGATACATATTATAGCACTACTAATACTTTTCTGCAATGTCTTCCTCTGCTGTATTTGAAATATGGTCATGTTGTTTGGTATTTCTGCACACAGTAGCTGGTATCAATTAACCTGTTGATGGCTGTGTGTGCAGCTGTTGAAGGACACAAGCACATGTCTTTTCTCTTGGTTGAACAGAAAGATGAGAAAATGTAGAGAGAAAGTGTATGTGTGTGTGTGTGTGTGAGACAGAGAGAGAGAGAGAGATAAAGAGAAAGAGAGGCTTTAGAGTAGCAGAGGTCTGACTGGAGAAGCACAGATGTATTATTCAGTTTGGCTGCAGCTCCAGTTGGACGTGACTGAATTTACAAAGGAAGGAGGGGAGACCACAGCTCTTACGTAAGCTGTTCATGGGGACGTCATTAACGTTGATGCATGATATAGATGGAGTGTGTGTGACACTGTGTGTGGAGTATACACACACACACACACACTATATTTGTCTTGAGATTTGAGCAGGAAAATCAACCTTGTTGCATTGTAACCATGGCAACAACATTCTGACTGATTTATCCTGCACTGATTAATTATTTCCATGGATTTTAGTTTTGAATTGAGGTCTAGCTGCATGTTGAACAGAGTTTGTAAGTTACAGGGGATCGCAGCACATACAGAAAGGCACCCTGGCTAGTCTTTATTTTACTGAAAGGAATATGGAATGGTATGGTAGAAAAGTAGAAAGTAAGTAGAAAAAACAGCTGAGCAACTACGGTTGTTCAATATGTATGCTGGAGCATGTCTACTGCAGATGAGTTGCAGACAGTGATGCCGACAATCCCTCTGAAGGGTGAAAAAGGAGGTAGGATGTAACCAGGCTGTGGCAAAATCTGTGATTTATCCTTTCCTGGGTATCTAATTCCTCTGAACATCAAAGCACGGCACTACATAGGTAGCTGATTGAGACAGTGAGGTATCTGTTTCAGATGTCACTGGAGACATGCTTGACAGAACAACACAGCAGCCCATGGACTAGGAATGTCGCATCCCCATCAGTCAGTTTGTTTTCCGTCTTTTACTCTCTTTTACTCGTTCTCTGTCACCACCTCAATCTTCTTCGTTCCCATATCTTCTTCTCCTCCTTGCCCTGCCTCTGTCTCTCTCCTTGGGGCTCACTTTAGAGACGAAAGGTGAAGCCCAAGGGGCAAGTCTGTGTACATAATCCATCCATAATTCAGCCATGTGCAAGTCTTTGTGTTTATAGTTCAGGTGTCTCACACACAGGCACACACACACACACACACACCACACACACACACACTCACTCTTGCCCTGTATAAAAACACCCTCCCTCCTAGGTCACCTACACAATCAAACCTAAATCAGTCCTGTCCTGCTGTCCTATGGAATTTATTGAGCCCTGAGCCTTTCAGAGATCCAGAGTATGTAAACATAGGAATAGAAGGCATGCATGTTTGTGTGTGTGTGTGTGTGTGTGTGTATGTCTGTGTGTGTTTGTGTTCCTTTGTGAGAGATAAATTCAGCCATGGCGCCCTTTCACCGTTATGACAACCTGGAACAGGACTGTTTTCTTAAAGCGAGAGAGACAAATAACTGAATGACTCCAATTCCCAGAAAACACGGAACATGACATCCTTCTTTGTCTTGTTTGTCTTGTTGAGTGTAAGAGTGTAAGACTTTTGATTCGTCTCTTCCTGTTCACTGAGAAGATTTCCTGTCGGTGACCATTTTGACACCAAAATAGTAATAAGAGGCAAAATAATAACTTGGGCAAATAGGGAAATCTACGCCATCTCTTTAGGGATGTTAGGGACTGTTGCAGCTCCACTTAGCCATTTAGACTGATTTCAAAAGAGTGAATTATATAATGAATCATATTAGGTGGCCTGGTCTTTTGTTCTTGTCTACCTGGCCGAAGCCCGCTCCAGTGTGCCGAATGCTGCTGGAGCTCTCTGATCTCCCCTTTCACCACTCAGGGATAAGCAGAATGGTGCAGCAAGTTTCTTAGAGACAGAATAAGGTACAGCGCCTGTTCTTCTTAACCACTCAGACCACAGTAGAGTGCTGCAGGAATGAGTCCTAAAACCCGGAAATGAGTTAGCATTTTTGCACTTTCGGTTCCCTCGTCTCAAAGTCAATGGGTTTTTTGAATAGGTTTTTGGTTAGATGCCTTAAATAAGGTCTGTGGTTAACACAAGCTTAAGAGATTTTCACGTTTTTTTCTACGACATAAAATACGTCAGTAAATACCCCACTCGTGAATTTTGAAGCTTTTACATGTCTTAAAAAAGGTGGTTGCTAACAAGTGGCTAAATGAGACTACAGAGGTTGTCGGGGAGATTAAACGTCATCACGGACACGGAAACTCATCTACTCACTAGTCCGGATTTACAGCCTCTAGTTGTGTTTATACTCGCGCTCTTGCAAACACTGAGAGGAAATGCTTTTGTAGAAGAGGTAAGCGCGTGAAATCAAATTACAAGTTGGAAGCTTAGTGGTGGTGACGTGGAAGTCATGCGACCGTGGTGTAGTTTGTTTATAGCCTAACGTTAGCTTTTTACTTCTGGCGATTGCATTTACGCTTCAAAAATCATAAAAATGGTGTTCATTTGTGAAGATTATCTTGCTGAACAAAACGTGTAAGCATCATAAACTTTTGTTTGCCACAGAGCTTATTTTCTGCAATAATCCAAAATCCAATGGAAAAATCTCATTTGCTTTTTGTCAAGGGAACCAGGGTGATGCTAACTTCCGGGTTGGCCTACAAAAATACGTCATCCCTGCAGCACTCTATACAATCCCTTTCAGTGGCACTTACTGTCTTATTGACAAACAAACTAATCTGCTGCCCACTCAGCCATGGAGATGGAAGCATAAGTACAAGAGGAGGAGCAGGCCCATCCATTTCCCACACCCAATGTAAAATGCATGGTTGTGATTCACCACACTGACGACACAGCGTGATTACATTTCAGGCGGCGTGCATCATTCCTTATGACAGAGTATCCCTACGCTGTCTCTGGCTGAGCCCTGCTCCCTACTGCAATGTTGACAAGAGACAAACACACAGCCCCAGGACACACTCATGCTCCAATAACAGCTTGTTTACTCTTTCTTTCTTTCTTTTAATTCTTTCTTTCTTTTTTTCTTCATCTAACTCTGTCTCTCTTCACGAAAGCAACAGCACTCGCTATTTGTGTAAGTTGATACATAGACAATGTATGACGAAATAATGTGTATGATCGTGTGGTTTGGTGCCTGGAGAGGGTAGGCCGACTGTGCAGGAGAGAATTAACATTGTGTCAATGTCACTTCAGTGCTACTGTAATAAAAAATTGACCAGCCTTTACTGCTTGGTACAGGGACATGGACATTATCTGACCTCTTTGGTCAGGTAATGTCAGATTGATTTACAATGAGTGCAACTGAAGAATGAGCTTGAATTCATATTGGCAACAGATAGTAAGGAGTGCAAGGTTCAAAGCCAAAGTGGCCAGATAATGTATTTAACAAATAATCCTGTGTGACTAGAATATTTATGTGTCAAGGAGAAGTTGCTTCTGAGCCATCAGCCCTCAATGAGCATGCTCACTCTCCGGCAACACACTCAGAGCCCTATTTTCGCAAATCAAGGTGCAAGCACAGGCGCTGGCACGACTTCACGGCACTACTGCACTTGGGCGTTACCTACAGATTTGGGTATTTTTGGATGTGCTAGCGCAGCGGTGTTTCACCTGCGGCACAGTTGAAAAAGGGGTTGATTAGGAGGAATAAATGATCCGTAGGTGTGGTAGGGGCTGGCGTCAATCATGGCCAATCAAATCAGCTCCTCTCATTCCCTTTAAAAGCAGTGCGCTACTCACCATGGCACACTGACAAATACATGGCACCAACTATGCCACCAAGGGCAGATGATGTCTGCCGCTGTATTGTACATTGTGGGCTCCCCACCCGCAAGGCTAAGGGTGGGAGTTAGGTCCAATGCCTGTCGGGCAAATAGCAGACCTAAGTGTCATGGCCTGTAGGGGAGGAGCACAGTGATCGAGGAGGACCTTGGTGTCGAGCTCCTGCTCCTCCATATTTAGAGGAGCCAGTTCAGGTGGTTTGGGCAGCTCCATGAAAGGTGTACCAGGCACGCCTGAATGAGAGGAGACCCATGGCACACTGGACACACTGCATTTATATCAAAGTGAAATAGGCAAACCTAACATAGATCAAAGAGGTTTATGTGATTTCAAAGAGGTCTATGTGCACGTGCACCCTCGCCAACAGCCACAAAACAGCCACAAAAACAGCACAGCACGCCATTACTTGCATTAAGACGTGGTCTGAGTAAGCAGAGTCACAAGCATCATTTTGTATATCAAAATTGCACTGTGCCGTCCCGATTTGTTTTGACACTACCCTCTAGTGTGCTCTACCACCCATATTGGTGCAAGCGATGTCACTGTGAGACACAAAATTACCAGACGCACACAGGGGGCTAAAAATCCACTTGCCCCTAACAAAATTTCCACTTTGCCGCTGCAAGGTCACTGCACTTGATCTGTGCCGGCACGAAATTAGGGCCCAATTAGAGACACATGCAGGCACAAGCACACATTTTCACACATATTTCCTCACATTTAGGCAAAATTGCTAATGCAGTAATAATTGTTGGGTCCTTTTGGGCTTGGTCTCAAGGGATAGACAAATAGCAGGAGTAGGTGTGTATGACAGCATTAACAAGGAACTATTCTGGAGCCCATGTGGGAAAGTGGGAAAGAGTCAAATTGCCCATTACATTCCATTACGGTCTATTTAATTAGCACTTTACTCCTATTCGCCTCCTCATCCCAGGTTGTTTCCTCATGGCAGACTCAGCCACACAAACATGAAGGAAGGAGAAAATAACTGTCTTTTCAGAAAGACATTGAATGTCTGAGAAAGCGTGGGAAAGAGTGAAAGTGAGTGTGTGAGAAAATAGTCCTCTGGCCCCAGTTTTATTGGCTTTACATTCTTACAGCACATATTGTAATTGTCGATATTGTTTCTTTTGTACAGTATCTGAACTGGTGGTACACACACACTCTTGTCTCCTTCTCATGGATTCCCACCATTGTCTCATTATCAGAGCCAAATCACAACATCTGTTTTGTATTTTTGTTAGCCTGTTATGATGTTAGCAATTTGACTGTTCATTTATAGACTGTAAAAAGCAGGAATTAGTAAGTATAACAAGGAATAAAGAAAAAGTTTGCTACAACTCCCATGTAACTGGATGGCTTTATATCCCCATATTAGCTACTTTTCTCGGGATGCAGAGCCATCACGTCCACTGTCTGACTCAGATACAGCACATCTTAACCCAGCTTGAAGCTACACTAACAGACTCTCTATATTTGTTTTTTTGTGAAGCTCCTGTTGAATTTTGGACTGTGATGCTACTCCACAGTGTTGTCTCTTTATCGTCAGGTGGTAGTGGTGGTGACACAAGAAGAGTGTGTAGGTTTTCCCTAGTGTAAACCAGCGTTAAGCTCTTTAAGCGGTGCGATGAGGCAAACTGCCGAGTCAGGGCCTTGTTAAGGGGAGCTAACAGAGTGGATGCTGACAGCTGCCGAGATAGAGACCGCACACACACACACACAGGATTATGTGTCTCGTACTGGAGAGAAGTAATGGTTTAATAGGGCACAACCTGCATATTTCATTTTATGATATCCTCCTTTTACATAAAATGACATACTGTATGTCTTTACTTGACATACTGTATGTCTGATGGAGTAAGATAGTGGACAGTATAGTAGTTGTGCCTTATGGAAATTGTACATATGGAAGCCTTGGAGGTTCAGGATGTCAGCTTTTCCTTGTCACAGACAATTATTTCTACTTTGGAAGCCCACCTGGTCCCAGTCAAAGTCAATAGGCAGCGCAGTTTGTTTCTTTGCCAACACTGCAGCGTGCCTCTGCTGGTTATTCATCAGCTTGTTCCTCGCCCCAAGTACAATACAGACAATACACTGGGACCAGCTGTTCCAACACACCCTTTTTGTGCTCTCTAAGAGACGTCTTCTTTAGATATTTACTCATGAGGCTTCGGTTATGTTTGTACTTAAGAATGAGACAAAAGTAACCACTCTGCCTCAACGCTCACATGGTCTCTCTTTCTCTGGAGTTGTCATCTGAAGTAGAGTGTTGTTGTTTAGAGTTGTATCTGGTGCTTTATCTGACAGACCTGCTCAGTGGAAAAGCTGTTTGACACTATATGTGCCAGACAGAATCAATAATTTCATCCTGTATACATCCATTTAAAACTCATTTGCTTTCTTGTGTCTAACACTTTTTTACCCTCTGTTTTTGCTCAGCGATGTTCCCATTTCCTGTAAATGTTTGAGACAGAAACTACCAGGAGAACCAAGACAAACCACCCTTTTTATATGCTCTGTCACAACTCCCCGGCTCAGACAGTGGCATTTGAATGGCTGCGGGCTGTGTGTCTTCTTGTCATTTGAACTAGGAGTTGGCAAGGTGGCCAGAAAGACCTAATAGCCAGAAAGTCACCTAATGGAAAGGCCACAGGTTCGATCCCCACATCAACTAATAAGATGTTGCCTTGTAAAGGTTTCCTTGCAGAAGAACCATAACCACTTGAGGTCTTTGCTGACTTCGCTCTCTAACCCCTCTGGTGAAGTGCATACATGTATGTCTGTCTCAGATGGATATGTGGTTATATACCGCGTGTGCTAAATTCATGAATAAAAAATCCCAAATTGTGACACCCTGGTAGTTAAACATGTTAGCACTGTGACTATTTAGACCTTAAATGCTCCGTAGACCTCCTAATTTCTAAGCAGGGGCAGCAGGACTGCCTCAGCACCACATCAGAAGAAGGAGAAGGAGGAGGAGAGACCCAGAGAGAAACAGGCCTGTTTGGCTCTGACACACACAGACAGTTGGAGGGTCATCTTCAGTGCTGGCGGGGTTATGTAAAGCCCTGGCATGTCTCATCTCAGGGGGCACCAGGCAATGTGCCAGCCTGCCAGCCTCAGCTAATGTTGGCTGAGATTCATACAGACACCCAATTTCTCCCATCATGTCGCCTGCCAGCCCCCGAGACGGCTGCGCTGTCCCGGGGAGCCAGACGAAACCCAGATTAAGGACCAGAGAGGTCCGCTACATAGAGGGGATATACTGTAATACTGCCAGACCTCATAAAAGAAAAGTTTGTGAGCTCATATCTAACCACCTTTGGCCAGAAGTGGGCACAAAAGTAAACCTAAAGAACAAATACACTTCAATATAGTGTCTTTAACAAAGCTAGAGCTCAGCATCATTAGGTCACATAACGGGGAGTTATTATACATAGTTTACCACACAATGCACAACAGCAATTTACCTGTTTCTCTTGTTCTAACTGG
>OOFE01046944.1:16046-39818 GCA_900323365.1 Monocentris japonica
TCAATTGGCCTGTATGACGTGCCCTTTTTCCCCAACAACCTCCAGCCAAGTGTAGCGCTCCAGTGTTGTACAACCTTGGTCCCCTCCATCACTCTGACTACACACATACACATGCACACACACACACACACACACACACACACCGGCCAGCTTTCTTGCATCAGCATGCAGAGAACAGGAGGCCTGCAAGTCATCATCATACACCCAAATCTAATTTTGCAGCAGGCGGGTGAGCGAGCGAGCGGGGCGGGGTGTTGTGTTGGAATGAATAAACAATGTGGAGGCGGTGCGTGTGTGGGACTGTGCTGCAGCTCGGCTGACAGGTGCCAGTGAGAGATGGCAGAGCGCTCTGTCTTTCTCTTTTGCTCTTTGTTCTCTTTCTCTCTGTTTTTCTGTCTTGCTTTATCTTCCTCTTTCTCTCTCTCTCATACACACACACACACACACACAAACACACACCTGCATGCCCACATACACACAGACCCCACAGGTAGGCTACTTCACTTGCCAAACACACTCCCACTGCAATGCGCCGTTTCAAACAGCATTGCTTCCTTCTTCCTTGATACCTTCCGCATCCAGCTCTGGCCTACTGATTGCCCTGTAAAAGTCCTTTTTTCTCAAAGCCTGGTCATTTTAGGATTGATTTTTAAGATTTACTCATCACTTTTAAGGCACTTGGTCACTCCTCAAGCTAAATTAAACAAATTGAACAAGTTTTTGCTATCAGGGCCTCCAAACTGTGGAACGACCTTCCTGAGGCGATCAGACGTGCCAGCTCGGTGTCTTAAATCTCTTTTAAAGACACATCTTTTTGCTTTTACCTGATTTAATTGCACCTTGTGTCCTCTCTGTCCAGCTTGAAATGACTTATTCTTACTCTTTTATTGTCTGAGCTACAATTCTGTGCCATGCCTTTATATTTTTATATTTATTTATTTGTTCTTTGTATTTTATTATCATTTATTTTACATTATGCCTTTATTCTTATTCTCAGCTGTTTCTTTTTTCTCCTGTAAAGCACTATTTCACTCTGTTTTGATAAGTGCTATAAAAATAAAGTTATTATCATACAGCAACTAGCCCCTTATTTTGGGAAAAGTAGCCACTGAAAAACAGAGCACATCTATCCTCTTTGTATTAGGAGAATTATCTGGTCGTGCTTGTTCTAACTCTGTCTGATCTGCAGTTTTGACCAATGTGGTCATCTGCAGTGTGTATGTGTGTGTGCGTGTGCTCTGAGACCTACGGCCTTATGGCAGCCATTAGTGTTAGCTCGCTAATCCAGTGCCTGGACAGATAATTAGACATTGCACATCACATCAGGCCCTGCCAGCACACATTGGCAGCTGTCTTTTTTCCTCTTTCTCTCTCTCTCTCAAACACACACACATACACAAACACACACTTTCTCAGAGAAAGAAAACAGAAAAAAATAAACACCCAAACAGAACAAAGAACAAAAGGTCAAGATAAAACAGATTATCATTACATGGACCAACAGGAATTGGCAACTTTACAAAATATTTAAACACACACAAGAGGCATATTTTACACACAGTTTTCACAGTTGACATGATATCATGCTTTGACTGTGTAGTGCAGAGCAGACCAGAGTGTGATGTGGCGCGGGTGGAAACACCATGCATGTGTTCTCGCCTCTGCTCTGTTGCTGTGTGTGAGGAGAATGTCAGAGGCCTCAGATGCATGTTCAGTATGATGTAATGGGTAGCAATCAGGCAGACAGGGAGGCAGTCCTTCAGTAGTACTGATGATCACACGTAACCCATCATCATAACAGGCTGATGTCACGCAGCCTAGCCACCACTGATCTGGTTCTCTCACTGCCAAAGCGTTGGTTAATATGTCCTAATCTTCTCATGTTATCTCCTTAACTGCAAACACACACATTGACCCTAGAATGGTGCAAATCACAGGTCATGCCTAGAGATTCAGATACTTTTTCCTATATTGATACAAATCTGATCCCATGGTAGTGACAATAGACTCGTTTGACTCATTAAATTGTGTTGGTTGGGGAACTTAGCCACGGTAATGTGATATAGGCCACAATCATTTGAACTGATCCTTCAATCAGCTGCAGAAGACTCAAGTACAATCACCCAATCATGCTGAGGCGTAACCTCTGACTTAGTTCATGCCACAGGGGTCTATCTGGCTCTAGGGCCTAGCAAGAGCCCTGTGAGACCCGTGGACAATGTGATAATATCCCCGCTAGGCTCACACTAAGAACACACTAAGCCTCAGTCACATAGTGAGTTCCATTCTCATCCACTACTGTCCACTGCCTGCAATGACTCAATTCAATTCAGTCTACTGTATGTGGCTTAGTTAATGTCTGTGCCTTAACGTTTGTCTGTTGTCTACATCTAGAACTGCTGTAGTCACTAAGTGACTGTGGGATTTTTATTAGGTAATATAATAATCAAGTGATCGAGATAATCAATATGTTTTGTTGTCCTCTATGCCTCGTCATGATGTAACCCAAGACTGTAAATAAATGGCTTGTAACAACTTTCTACTCCAAACCCTTTGTGATCTCAATAGGTTTCGTTGATAAAAGGTTAGATGTGTTGTCTGTATCCAGTCTGTCATAGAAAAATGTCTACACTTTAACATTACTTGCCAAGACAATTACAGCTAGCAAGCATGTAACTAGTGCAAAGGCAAAGATGTCACTCCAACAATAGAAATAAAAAGAGAGATTTATTTCACACAATCACAAGACAGCTGGGAGAAGTCATTTACCCTCAACCCTCCCATTCAGACATCCAGGAGGTGGGCCTAAGTGGAAAACTACAGGGTACGCACTTCATTACCTTGTAGGTTAGCATCCACACCATATATTTTTAAATTGTCTGTGAACTAAACATCTCTGTCATACTAGCCTGGCATGATTTTATGTAGACTTGTTATCAACAGACAGTGAAACGGTAACAATTAATAATTTAGTAGTGCTAGCAGGCGTAAAGAGAGACTTGTAGCATTGCTAGTGAGTCAGATGTAATGTAAGTACATAGTTTTGTGCGTCTCATTCACTCACTCACTCATTCACTCACTCACTCACTCACTCAAGCCAAGTAGAGTCCAAGGAAGGCAACTGCTTATCTCCAAACTTTCCATAATCATAGTATCAGGTCCCGTGTATGATGACGACATGTCTAGAATGAGACCATGGAAACTTCTTTCAAGACTACCCCAGTTACATTCACATATTCATCCCAGTCCCAAGGTGGAAAGATAGAAAGAGACAGCAAGAGAGCCAGAGAGAGGTAAAGGAGGAGGGAGGGAGGACAGCCCTCAACCTACTCTTCATCTGCAGAAAAGGAATGAGGTTGCATCCCTACACACACACACACACACACACACATACCAACAATCTCGTGTTAAACCAGTAAACAGGTGCGGCCAGGGGGACAGGCAATCAGAGAAGATGAAGCCAGAACCGCTTCAAAATCCCGCAGATCCCTTCTGTGAACACCTCTACAGGACCACTGAACACATCACACACACCACACAGCATGTGCCACATTAAGGTGGAAGTGGATTCTGCTGTGGTGCCTTTGGATTTGGATCCATCTCCCATCCTTTTTGAAGGGTTCATAAACAAAGCATTAAAAATGTATGAATGTTTCACTTCAACTGTTCACAACATAAATGAAAGAGAGGGCTAAATATAAGATGTTGCACTGTCAGATTTCTCTGTTTAATAAAGTAATGGTGGGCAAAGGGATTAGATAACATTGTGGCATGACTTGATGGGCTTCTTTTTGATTTTACAAGGCCAATACTGAGTAACAAATACAAAGCAGTCTAATCAAAACTGCCCATGTTTTGGGCATAAAGCAGAGTGTGTTGTATGTGTATTGTATGCCTACTCCAAACCACAGACAGCCACTACTGCTGTGTTTTGGCCCACTTGGGGCGCTTCTCTGGGTTTTCTATCAGCTCTGCACAGCTCCTCCCACCTGCTATTTTCCAAATGCTGGTCCACTACCATCCATTGTCATTATGTTTCAATTGATTTCTGTCAGTGTTGGTTTCACAAACAAGCTTAGGGAATGGAAGTAAAAAGTGGGATACTTTGAGTTGGGTAGGGAACATGACCTATTTACCCACCCACTCTCATCAGTTGAGTCACGTCTCCTGTCGTGTCATTTTCAGCTTAGTCGATCTGTTCCACCAAGCAGGGTGGGCTTTAAAGCCTGCAAAAAATATCCCATGCCAATCTAAACCACGGCAATCAACCTAATCACATTGGAATGTTCACTTGCATTAAGATCTTTCTCTAAACATATATAATCGCATTATCCTCAGCTGCTGTGCCATAGATGGATCGTCCATACACAGCCAGTATGGGCCAGTCATCACTTACTGTATACACACATAAACTGTAACAGTTGAAGAACCCTCCAACCTTCCAACCCCAGCCCCATCCAGGGGAATGAGACACCCAACGGCCACCTGGAGGAAACACATCAGTAGTGGGGGAAATCCAGAGTTGATGGCCAGGCGAAATTGAGTTTGATCACAGCGTGCCTCTATTTTGCTGCACTGCAAATTAGATGTCATTGCAAACCATTCACAGTTAGTCTGGAGCCCAGACTGAGGATGTTATCTGGGTTATTTTGAGGTCAAGGGCCGGGTTGAGAGCTAGGATTAGTGCCTAGGAAAACTACAAGCATAGGAGATGACAGACACTGATATGCTGGTCAATGTTTCTTCCCGCCAAGAGAGCACATATAATAGTAGTCCATCATTTGAAACATTTTTTCCTCCATTCGGACCTTGTTGTTCTTCCTTTTGAAAATCAAGAGGTTTCATGAATAGCATTGTTTGTGCTTTTATTATCCGAGTTGGGAAAAGTTTCCGTCATTAATGACTATAGTGTGATAACTCTTGCAAAAAGAAACCGTGACCTTGTGTTCTCGTGTCAGTCTCAAAGCTTTCCTTTGTGTCCCCATCACTAAGTAGACAGTATAAACTCACTTTCCCTTCTTGATGTGTCATACTGGGAGCGATATTTAGGGCGCCATCACTTCACATATTCTATTCCTGCTAGATGGAGTAAAAATAGCAAGCAGTTATTAAAAAGTTTCTGTTCGGAAAGCCAGAGCGTCATTGCTTTGGCAGTAGCAACCTTTCTTGGTTCTGATAGATTTCTCTTTCATACCAGATGTCCTTTTTCACTGTTCTTTTGTGATGACAGCCCATTGGGGTGTGGGGGCTGGGTGTGTTCTGGTTAATGCAGGAGGGATAACTTGAAAGAGAATAAAGGTGGTTCTGTTGTGATTTATGGTCGTTCATATCCTAAATTCTCTCTCTGTAGCTTTCCCACTGTGATGGCTATGGCCAAGGGGCTTTCATTGACTCACTATCCATGACTCACACATGAAACTGTTCGATCATCCATTTTGGCAAGGGATCATCTCCCGCACTTGATTTCCTCCTCCGGCTATCTCCTGATGTGGTGCTAGCCATGATAGATTTTGGTAATTTGGAGACTCTCTATGTGTGTATGTGTGTGTGTTTGCATGCATGCATGTGTGTGTCTGTGTGTGTGCATTTATGTGCTTTTGTATGTACACGTGTGTGTGAGAGAGCGCTGGAGTTGTGTGTTTGTGTTTGTGTCGCGGGTGTAATTATCTATATACACAAGTGCATGTGCACATAAATCATGCTGTGTGATCTCATCTTCCACTTGCTCGTCCTCAGTTGAATGATGGAAGAGTAGCGTGGCATCAGAGACTGTGTGCAGGGGCTAACCTAGAAGCAGGCATCATGCGCACCAACCTGACTCTGAAGTGCCAGTATTATATTATTTTAGGCCCAGAAGTTGCTTTGAACTTGGTCCTCTGGATTCTGTACAACACCGACTGCATAACTACAAACCTTCCATAGAATCAGAGCTGAACCTCCCTAATATTATATATGTTGTTAATGTGTTTAAGGTGTGTCTCCTTTTGACTGTCTACACAGCTGTCAGTCACAGGGTCTTGTAGTCACCTTTAGTCCTCCTCACAGCAATGCTCGCTTTGATTATGATCCACGCACAATCCCCTGGGAGAACGGGGAGCTGGGTTCATCAGTGACTTACATCAACTTAGTCCGCTGATATCATCTCATGAATGTTTCATAACTGATACTGAGTGTTCAATGAACCTGCCTCTTTTTCATCCGTTCTGCTGAGGGCAACTGGAGGACACTGAGGACATGTCAGACTTTATTAATCAGCCTTTTTTATCAGTGAGAATGAGCTCTTGGGGTCTTCCAGGTCTGTGGCCTGGAGCTTTTAAGTAAAGTATCCCCACCAACCCCACCACCCCCGTCTTTGTCTGGAGTGAAGACAGTGAAATAAGGGGCAGCTGATTCTGTGGCCTGTAGCTCTACGCTCTGTGTGTCAGAGTAATGAGAGCACATCGCCGGCGCAGCATTAGTCATTCTGAGCAGGCTGCTCTCTGAGTCCCAGCCATTTCACACACCGTTTGGTGCCTCTGATTGAGATTTCTCCACCTCATTACAGCCTAGGCACTCATCACACACACACACGCACACGCACACACACACACACACAGGGAGAGCAGTATGTGCCTTTGCGTGTGGAAGCTTATAGTATGCCTCCTGGCAAAATAATGTACTTCACATATAATTTAATGAAGAAGTGATAAACTTGTGGAGACAAGATATAGTGTAACTGTGCTGGGTTGTACTACTTGATAGTTGTTAAAGATATGACAAGACATTTTCCCAAGTAACAGCTCATTTTGTTTACAAATGTTCTCCCAAGATTGCCTAATCGATAGTACAAGCTGAATAGTTTTCTTACCTTCTAAAACCAATTCCATTTCCGCAATGGTCTTTGTTTTCATTTTTATGGTTACCTACCAATAGGAGCATCAGGTTGTATATAGCAATCAATGAAAAGCACAAAGATGTACTAATATACTCTCAACATAGCCCTGTGCTGGCGATGTGCTGAAAGAACACTTTTGATTTCAGTGACATGTTTATTCCTCCTGTCCTCACATTTCCCTTGAACATCTTTAAACAGTTGCATAAATGTTCACTTCTTAGAATGGTTATTATTGGAAGGTTGAGTATGTGGGAAGAAAATGAACTGAAATGTCACATTTTGACATCACCATCTAACTTCTAATCTTTCTTCCTCCTCATGAGTCTAGCATTTAGGGAATGACAGTCCTTTGAAGGTGCATCTCTCCTCTGTCTCCAGCAGATGCCCAATGCCTGGAGTTAGTTCAGTACAATGTCCCAGCGCCATTATTAGCTTCCATTGATGTAGGAAGTAAACTTTTGTTCCTTTTGCCAAAAAGATCTGCAATTATTCTCTCTGTCTGAGAGAGAAACAATGCCAAAATGTTGATCAGAAGACAAAGACTTTGAAGACCGTATAAATCTGCTCAATAAAAGGTGAGAGGTTGGATGGATGTTGCCAGGAATTCTGTCTGCTCCACTTTGCTTCAGTGTTTTTAAGTGAGATGGAGATAGAATTGCATTGTGGTTTAATGAGAAAGGCACGCAGGTCAGATGATGTCTGATTAATCTTGTACTGAAGTCTGAAAACATTTTTTAATGTTTTCTTCACTGCATCCTCAAATAAGCAAACCTGAACTGTTAGTTTACACTTCATGGCAGTTCAGACACAGGCACCTTTTGATCAAGCAGAACGGTTGATGGATTTGATAGCTGGCATTTCAAATATGAAAAAAGTCTGAAACATGAAACTGTGAAAACTGAGAAACTGTGCTGGTTAGTTCCCATGGTGGAGCTGTGAGCAGTTCATGGGTGTCAGTCCCCAAGGTGGAGCTCGTTTTGGTTCTCCTATTGTAGCGAACCCGCTGGGAGAGATAATAGCAGTCACGTCTCTCAGTCCCAGTCCCTGAGCTCTTTGCTTTTATTTGCTGAACACAGTCCTCCGGATCCAGAGAGGGCAGAATAGAGCACACAACCAGTCAGCAATGACTGCACTCTACCCCTCCTGTACTGGAGCTCTGAATGGCTGAGGGTCTCTTATTCTATCATACCCAACCCCCATTCTCAGCACACAATCTCTCTCCCTCACTCACATACACACACGCCCTCTTACGTATGTTCAGTCTCCATGGCAACGCGTGCTATCGCCATGGCACTGGTGGTCTAGCATGCTGCAGGCTGCTGTTGTAGTGGGTTTACTGTACCAGCGCACACATAAAGCGCAGGCAGCCAGCAGTATGCTGCCAAGTGGTTGAATGGTTTGAGCAGCAACCCATTTCAGCTTATCAGAGATCATTCCTTTTTTCTCTGTCAGTATTTTACTTCATCCCCTCAACCAATGCCTAATGGTTAAACTAAAATGTCTGCTTCAGCTGTTTACAATGTTATGTAGAGATATTAATTTACTTGTATACTGTCTGAGTATGAAATATCTCCATATAGGCAATGGCACAATTCTAGGTTGACCTCCCCATTCAGTCACTGCTTGCCCTTGGAGAACACCTGTCTCTGTCTGAATTGAGAAATTCATTAACACATGGGGTGTTATCGTGATTAGCCTTAGGTTATTAATAAGGGGAGACAGCTCCAATTGTTTGGTTATACCTAATAACACAAAGGTCAACATCGTGCTCTACCTTGGCAGCACCCCCCCCAATCTACTCCCTTTTTTCTGGAGTGCTGCTCTCTAGTGACCAAGGGTGGTAAGAACAGCAGGGTGCTGTGACCTCGGGGTCTGTGTGATGTCTTGGGGGCCAAGCAGTGAGTTGTGTGTGCAGGCTGAATGATGCTTTTATTAGTAGTGTGACTGTAGTGTGGCTTTGTGTATCAGTCTATTCTGTAACACGTGTAGTAATGGCCTTATATTCATTTAAGTGATAGTTCAGTAAGAAGGATCTAACTCCAGCAGCCTGTGCTTTCGTATGTTATGTCCATTATTAAATATCGCCTTTTGTCATATTCCGGTGTTTGTGAGGTTGGTTTTGAGAGCTCGAAGTTGAATGTCCAAATTATGTTATGCCTTTTTGACAATTGGTGGAAATAATGAAAATGCCAGTATTTTGCTATTTTTACTATTCTTTATTATTTGTCCTGTGTGTGTGTGTGTGTGTGTGTGTGTGTATGTGTATGTGTATGTGAATACAGTACAGTGAAGGTGCCCTTGGGAGGCCACAGTAGACTGGCATTCTGTGGCGCTACAGTAATTAATGTACCCATGGCACACTGCTACACAAGCAACCAAAGTGTACACACACACACACACACACACACACACACACACACACTGTACAGAGACATGGGAGCAGTCTATCTCTCTCTCTCTGTATGTGTCTTTCTCTCTTATCTTCCTTATTTATCTACCCTTAAGGCCTCTATTTACAATATGCTTCTCTGCTTTTCTTATCTGCCCAATTCTACTTGTGCTATTGTCTGCTTTTCTCATTTCCCATTTCCCATCATCATTCCCAGCCAAGCATACAGAAAAGCACTGAGCATTATCAGGGCTTGTACACACACGCACTTTGTTTAGTATCATTTTGGGTGTTTGATTAGTGCTGTTAGTTGTACAATACAGCCCTCCTCTTTCTCTCATCCCAATTGTCAGTGATAAACCCAGCCATCATCCTGTAGAGCCACACTGTCTGGTTGACTGAAGGCCCAGTCTTATCAGTGATGGGGGCGGGACTGAGGCAACTGGGGCAGAACGTGGGATCGGCCTCTTGTTACAGCGTACAAATCTGTCTGTCAGTATTATCCCGGGGTTAGGATTAGAGTCATTTGATAGTACCAGGCAGGGATACATTCAGTAGTGTAATTCAGGCTATGCACACCTTCAGAGGGTAAAACAGAATATACCCACCTGCCTGCCTTACCACTGGCATATGTTGTAAGGTGGGATCACGACTGCACCACAGCATGAAAGGTTCAATTTGACAAAATACTGCATGAAGAGAGGACAGAGGCTGCCTTTTATAACAGTAGATAGTGGTTTTCTATTTTGCTGGATAGTTAATTGCATTCCCCTGTCTTCTTACTGATTAGACTGCTAGAATGAAAACTACAAACTAGAAAACCAGCTGTACCCAGGGCCCCGAGGACCAGAGTTGAGAACCACTGCTTTATAGCTTGATGGCCCCTATGATAAACAGTAACATTGGGCATCCACTCAAGTATTATTACATTCTGCGCAGATTCTATTTGTCTTGTAGGTTTTGTGGCTGTGGCAATGACAAATTGCTGTCGTAAACATTATGCTTTGCTTCATGGTATTTCAGAGGTAAATTATACACTCTTAACAAAAAGGATTCTGTAGTATTGAAAGGGGTTCTTTTCAGTTGCACAATAGCAGAACCAGTTAGATAAAGTAAGATAAAATCAGCAGAATCTTTCAATGACTTAAAAAAAAAAAAAAAAGTTTTATATTTTAATGCATGCACAGCGCGGTAGAAATAGTGTGAACCAAGTGGGGCAGGTTATCACTGGCTAAATTGTTCCAGAGGTAAATACTTCCCCAATTACCAATGGGGATCATCACATTTTCATCCAATCTTAGACTGCTTCACCACCAAACTATGAAAACGACTTTGGTCCGTTGGAGGTAAGTGCTATCCAAGTAGCCACAGAACCAATTGGTTTTGTATAGAATCACCAAGTTCTTCAAATAGAATTACACAACAGGTAGTTTTGGCCTAGAGATTGCATTGGTTCAATAAATGTCCCAATTATGCTGATAATCCCCTCTCTGGTTCTCTCCTAGTTTTTATTCTTTCGCATGTGCATTCTTTCGCTGCTCACGTCGGTTACTATGGCATAAAAGCCATAATACCCATGAGTACATTCTTTAAAGCGATTATGGGTACGACTGATAATTGCATTAAAGTTTCACCCATCATCACAGTAAGGACCGCCCTCTTGGGTATTATTGCTATATTTTGAGGTCCAAGTGGCTCTTCAAATAGTGAGGATTCTATAAAACAGTTCAGCCTCAAATAATCTTTGGTCAACCATCTTTGAGTGTGTGAGGTTAAAAGTTAGATTGTTTCCTATGGCATAGGCAGTCTATTCCATCTATTCCATTATGAAGCACCATCTATGAAGAACCTTTCACAAGTGGGATGCATTCAGGCTTGTGACACTAGAGGGGAAAGTGCATTCTTCTCTCTATAGTATACTTTATGTAATTCAACCCAAGCCTGTTATTCAGTCAATAGAGACAATACGCGTATTGACCCACTAACAAATAATATCCCTATCTGATGCTTCTGACCTTCAATACATAAACCCAATGATAAATGAACCACTGATGAGTGCAGTAAAATGCTTGCATCAGCATGGTTGACTGCTCCATTTGTTAGAGTTCAGCTTCCTGTGTGACTATTCAGCCTCCAGTCAGATTTTTTGTTTGTTGCAGTCATTTGATTAGTGATTTATTGTTTCACACTGAAGGATTTAGGAATTAGATGTAGTTTGTATAGGTGCCACAAGTCTACACACTGGCTGATATACTGCTCTGTATAGGTAGTCCACTTGCCCCATCTAGCGTTCAGAATTGTGCACAGTCAGGGAACATTACCTCAGACTCCAAAGTGCACTAATAACCCTGAAGAATACCAAAGACTCCCCAGATTATTGTCCATCAATAAATGCATCAACAAATAATCTCCTTCCACGTACAACTGTCTGTGCTCGCTTCTGTATATCTGCCTTGCACAGTTTAAGTGTTAGTATTCACAGGACAAAGTCTATAGGAAAAAGAGCCCTTCACGCGTTGTAGAGAAAGTAATCTGTGCCCCGATGCTGATAAAGAATCCCACAGCATATTTGGTTAAGCTCAATATTAGTTGGGCAGTTTGTAAAAACCACCTTCACAGTTTCAGAGGACAGAAAGTCTTCCTTGTAAAAACGCTCAGACTAATGCATGTTGTCATCCCAGTTGATTCTACATCGATATTTTTTTTCAGTCGAAAGTGGAAAGGCCCGCATAACCGGTTTAGCCAACGCATTATCGGATCATTTTACATCGTTTTTTGTAATACGAGAGCAAAGTCTTCTCTGCCCTCAAGAAGGAAGAACAATCTCGGGCTACATTTTCGATCACTTTTCTTCAATCTGGCCCCGCCGAGCGCTGCAGTATAGTGAGCACACGCCCGCGTCTGCCGGATCAACAAGACCTCCAAATTAATGTTTCATGAGCATTTTAGAAGTCCTAATGGCATGTCGCTAATGTCCTTTAATGATCTTCCTGTTGATGGCCCCGCCTCGATGCTTTTTCTGCTACTACGCCTCTAACAGTTCTTTGACGATGGTTTGAACTTTGTTGAATGTAGACTACTCGCTTCCACTTCACTACCCAAAGGACTACACGAATCCAACTCGCTACTTTGGCATCGCAGTAGGGAACCATGACTTTCCCCTTGAGAAAATCTGTGTCAGGTAGGCGATTGTCGTGGTTTTAGAATTCCTGCTGTACTTTTTTGTTGTTGTTGTTGTTGCATTGTTTCAATATTGTAGTGTTACAGTGTATCGTTTCCCAACTTATTATACGTAAAACAATTTCGGTAGTGGTGTTTAGTCTGTTTTATTCTGTTTCCATCCGAAGATTATGATGATTTTGCTTTGCACTAGTTTGGAGTTGACCGAGTTGGAGCTGTCCATGGTGCTGAAGTGGCGATTGCCCTCAGCGAGAACACTTTCTGCACCTCATATTGGAGTTTGATGCTGTTTGGTTGTACTTTTTGGATATCGATCATTCAGAACACATGTTGGAGGTTTACATTATAGCTGTAATGCATAGTTTTTAAAATGTTATATATTTATTTCTAATTCGCAAGAGGACGAGCTAAATTTAGGCATCTTTCTTAATTTTATGTTAAAGTTAATTCAGACAAAATATTGCTCAGAATGCTTCTCATATAGTCGGAGGGTGTGTTACTAATATAAATTACATGAAATAGAAGATCTCCACGGCAGTTTTAATTGAGGACTGTAGATGGCACCATTGGTGAGGCTGTAACTGTGTTCGCTGCGGAAGAGCCAGGGAGTCAGTCACGGAAATAGCAGAGGCATCAGTTCAGTGTCATATTTTTTCTGATGTAAATTCATAGTATACATAATAGTAAATAGTATGTAAGTGATGTAAGTTGAATATGGATAGGGCTGAAGAAAATCATAAATTGATGATTTCCTAAAAATAGAATTGTTTTCTTTTGTGGTTGTGATGTCTTAGGATGGTCACCGACTTCAGGTTATAGTTTGCCAACCTTTTCATTACTGGTTATTCTACTATATATTTAATCAGTCATGTTCTTACTTTTTTCATGATTCTTTGCTATGGTACCCTGAACACCAGAAATTGTCAAGGTGGCTAGCAAGGTGATAGGTGCCCCTCAGACCCCCCTAACTGATCTTTTTGACCAGCATGTTCTCCGTAAGGCCAGGTCAGTGTTGGACTGTATAGACCCCCTTCACTCACAGTTTGACACTCTCCCCTTAGGCCATAGTACCCTGGTTCAAGTGCAATAGGAGTAAAAACTCCTTTATACCCTATAAACCTGTTCAATTTGCACATGAAACTTTGCATTGAAATGCACTTTGACAATGACCTTGTGTTGGATATTGTGTTTTATGTACAATATTGTATGCTTTTGTATTTGTGTATTTGTATATTGTGCTTGTTTTTATCTGACTCCTGACTAAAAGCCAAGTTTCCCTATTTGGGATATTAAAGTACTGAACTCAACTGAACTAACACCACCGGTGATGCAGGTAATGGATGTATGCGCCTGTCCTGTATCTCCGATGTGCAAATGTGATAGTTACCTACTGTTTTAGCCCACACAATCAGATTCTATTATCTGTGCACTCAAACAGGCAATGAACAAAGTTTTGATGTGTTTTTTATTGCTTACGCTTCTGTGACAACCCTCTGCTGCTCTGCTATCAGGGTACCCAAAACACATCATTTCCATTGGGAATGTGTCTGAAAATTGATCAGGAAATGTGGAATGTGTGCAGGTGTGTTTGAGTTGTGGATGGGTCCACATTCATGTTTGTCAGATAGAATAATGGCGGCGTGGGAATGAAAGGAAAGTGGAGGGGGCCCAGAGTCCCCTCATGCGCTTAGGGCCCATAATTCCTAGCTACACCTCTGGTCCTGCAGATCAGGGTCGTCATTTGCACAGAGCAGCCAATCCATCAGGCCTGCCAGTGAGAGTTTTTAACTTTTATTTGACTGTCTGTCCAGTCTTGCCCAGTGAGCTATAGAAGGAGCTATGACTTTGGCACTCTCACTCTCTCTCTCTCTCTCTCTCTCTCTCATCACCGTCTCTCTCTCTCTCTCTTATCCTCTCTCTCTCTCTCTCTCTCTCTCTCTCTCTCTCTCTCTCTCTCTCTCTCTCTCTCATCCTCTCTCTCTTTTTCTCTCATCCTCTCTCTCTCTCTACACCCCCGTCCCTGGATATGAAATAGCACCCCACATGATGAGCTACATGATAATATTCATTTTCCAAAATGTGGTTATTGACCGGGTTAGTGTCTCACCGTAAATAGTTAGAATCCAGATTCACTCTTCTCCTCCCGTCGTGTCCCCTCCCTCCTCCCAGGGCTCCTTCTCCAGGTTCTAGGTGGGAAGCTCCCAGCAGTGTAGCTGAGTCTGTGCTTTGCGCTGGGGTCGGATACTGCATCTAAAATGAGGCGCCTCCTGCTATTACCTTGCGTTAACTCGCTTCAACAAAAGAGAGAGAAACAAGTGGAATCTCCTTAGTGATATGCTCACATCCTCTCCGTTGCCTTTCTAAAACGTTTTTTTGCAGTAGCAGCAGCTTCAGCGAGGGATTAGGGAAACCAGATAAAGAGCATTGCAAACATTCTCTCGGCGCTTTGCAAACAGGTGTTTTTTTTCTATGGCTGCGCATTAAGCTTCATTCACGACTATCTGCAGATAGTGCGACTCTCCATGTGTGCGGTCATGTAGTTTAGTTGGATAATACAAAACTGCTTACAGAGAATGGGTCTGTGCGTATTTGTTAAGATGCCGAGAAAATGACACAATTGGAAGACCATGCAATGTGCGGTGGTGAAACTCTTTGTGCAGCATCAGTGTGGAACGAGTGCCTTTATTTTTTGTTGATCATCACTTTTTCTCGGAAATGCAACAATTTCCAAATAACGCCCAAAGCCATGAAAAAATGACCCATTTGGACGTCATCTAACTGGCTTCACTGCACTAAGGACTTTGAAATTACCGACTGTAGCCTATTTTGCAAATTCGTCACTATTTAACGAATTCGTTTTAATTACAGACGACTGTTAGCACTGCGCCGGTGTTTTCCTTCAGAATCCAGTTTTCTGGATTCAGGAGGGGTGTTTTTTTTACTGTACTCTGGAAGTTTTCCCCAGATCGCTGTCAAACTGGCGATGGCTGCAGCGATTGCCAGCTCCCTTATTCGACAGAAAAGGCAGGCGAGGGAGCGGGAGAAATCTAATGCCTGCCGCTGCGTTAGCAGCCCCAATAAAACCAAGGGAAGCTGTGAAAAACCCAGTCGACTGAGCGTTTTTTCCCGGGTCAAACTCTTTGGCTCCAAGAAGAGGCGGAGGAGGCGACCAGGTCTGGTGTGCAGTTTCATTAGGCCATAATAATCACCATTTATATGCTGTAGATTTCTGGAATCTGTTGAGATGTACTATCATCTATTTAAAAAAAAGGAGAGATGATAATACTTGTACTGTATATTCCTATAAGCTTTTAAAGATGAATGGCTCTGTCAAAGTTGGTTGGAGACAAAGGGGATTCCCGTGTAAAGTTTATCCACAGAAAGGTCACCTATGGCATTTGAGACTGTGCTAACTACATAAGGGACATGTTAGATTGGTGCTTCATTCCTCAAAGTCATCTCATTCAATCCAACGTGGAATACATATACAAAGTGATTGTTAAGTTGATTTTGGAAGCTGAAATGTATTACACATTGTTTCAAATTACAATGGATAAAAATGTTTCAATCCAGTTCAGATAATTAAATTTCGTTCAAATGTATTATATATATATATATATATATGTATATATATGACACATCTATGTTGATTGAAAAAAGCTATGGTCAATCACGACCCAGAAAAGCCTCAAAGAAGAGAGAGTTTTTATTAGGTAGACCTATTTTAAACTATTTTGAGCAGATTTTGAAATGTCCTGACCTAACAATTTGCACAACCAAGATATGTCACAGTGTAATTTGTTGTAATTTGTTGACAACTAAATAATTGCTAAAAAAAGCAAAACAACAACAACAAAATAAGAAGACAGGTAAGAGGTACCTGGGTGCTGAGCTCTAAGTGAACTGATAACTCTAAGTGCTATATCCCCAAAGAGCTGAGCCCAGTTCCAGAGTGGCCAAGGCTCTCTAAGGTGCTTTTATTAGGAGGAGCTTAGCCCTCTCTGCAGCTTCCAGCACCCACTGCCAGAGACAAAGCCAGAGCAGAACTGACCACAACTGTATAAAATATGAACATATCTGTCTCCAAGGCCTTTTGTCTGTTTCTCATTGATGTTTACAGAGTTGGTTTAGTTGGGCTGCAGGTTAATGACTGCAGAGGCTTGCTGAGCATGATTCAGCTTGTTTTCTCCTCTAAATGAGCAAAAGGCTAATTCCACTTTCATGTCATTCACAGGCTGTTTTGTAACTGTATATTATGCACATGGAGGTTGAAGTGTAGATTTATGGAGTGTGGCTTAATCATCGTATGGTTTCACCCTCCCCATTCCCACCCTGGCAACGAGGGCAACGAGGGCCAAGGAGCAGGAGTGTCTGTGTGTGACTTACATAACACATGTGGCGTCTCAACACAGAACTGACTCCATTCGGAGACATGGTGGGGAGTGGTCCGTTTGTGTAGTTTAGTGCAGTGTAGTGTAACATAGTGTAATGTAGTGTGTGTCTGTGTGTGTGTCATGTTTGTGTGTGTAAAGATCTCAGCATGTCTACATGTTTCCATGCATACGTGTGTGTGAAAGGTGTGGTTCCACTGTAGATTTGTTGCACTGCTCCACTTCAAGCTAACTCCTTTCTCCAGTAGAGAATGGGAAAGAATGAAATCTTCTTGGTCTAGACAGCGTGACAACAGAATCACAATGCAGTTGTAGCATGTGTCCAGAGTAAGTAAACCTTGTGTGCTGCGAAAGTAACCTTTGTGCGGCTAGAAATGGAAGTAGTGAAAGGTAAGTGTGCTGAAAGAATAGATGAAAGGTGTGGTTCACCACAGTAAAGGACACTCAGTGACCAGGGAACAGATAGCGCTTAAGACTTACTAGACACTAGTGTGACGCAGCCGGGTTTCTCAGTCGCTTCAAAGATATACCACCTTCAACTATTGTCATTTAGACTTGTGAAGTCTATGTTTTGTTTTTATTCCATATACTGTAGCTTTTGTCAGCATATTATCAGCTTAATGTACTAATGGAACTGGAATGGAAATGGAACTTCATTCATTTTCTCAGTCATGAAACGTCATGAAAGAATGGGAATAAATATGTATTTTCTATTGTGTGTCCATGTTTTAAATCACATGAGGGATATTTGAAGAGCTCATTTCTGAAATGTTATGAATCTATTTTGACACATTCAATAGCTCTAATATATAGAGGAGCCAGTCTGTATGAGTGCTATTATTATGTTCTAAGTTACCTATTCATATTTAAAAAGTCCCATCCCATCAATCATTTTGTAAGAGTAGGTATCACTAGTTTTAAACTTTCAATATCACATGGCATTTTGCTTGACTGTACAACCACCACATAGAGAGATGTGCTTTCAGAAAATCAAAGCAGCTTAGAAATTACATAGATGTTTGCTTTTGCTCTTGAGCATCTATGTTGTTAATCCTCTGTGGCCTAGCTGAAGGCTCTGTGGAATAAGCCCAGACTGTTCTTGTAGTCATCCCAGTGAAGAGAAAAGATGGGAGCAGTTTCCCAATACTCATGAGTAGGCCTGTTCACAGTGTAGCAAAATTGAAGTTGTTGCAGCTTTGTCAATTCGTCATCAATTTGCACATCTGATCTCACACTTGCATCATTTGCATGTATTAAAAAAAAAAATCATCATTCATCAGTGTTTATTTGCCACGGGTATGTTTGTTATAAAAGTCATTTCTAACCATCTGACTCCTTAGTTCTCCATTTTCCAGATACACCACTGAACAATATATGTGAATATTATAAGTGACTCTTAAAAAGTCATGGGATCCTGCATAAAGGACATCAAAAAGCCCAGAGCCTTGATCCAAATTCCTGTTTCATCCCTCTTTCTCCTTGTCTCTGTTTCCCTCTGCATCCACAGAGCCCCAGCTGAAGGGGATCGTGACGAAGCTGTACAGTCGACAGGGTTTCCATCTGCAGCTGCAGGCAGATGGAACCATTGATGGCACGAAGGAGGAGGACAATGGTTACAGTAAGTTTGTCTCGATTTTCTGCTCCCGTCATTTATCATCATTTATCCAGTGCTATACAAAGTGACTTTTAGTACGTGAGTGCTTTACATTGGTAGGTCAGGGGGAACCTTTAACCGCAGTGCTGTCATTTCCATGCGCTACAAACAAGATTGCATTAGCTCTATCCAGTCTACTTTTTGTTTCCAGCATCAACACTACCTGAGTATTGACGATGTTACCCTGAACACCAAAGTCATATCCCTTGGTTCTGTCTCAAAGAGACAATCTGAGCAGCTTTGTTCTGCTCAGGTTTGAATGCTGTTGTTGCTGCATTCTCTTTATCTCAGTGCTTCTTAGATTTATGCAGAATTGTATGTTGTTCTTTGTGTTTTTAATCCATGAACAATATGGGTTCATAGTATATATGTAGACCTACACAAAGCTTTTTTTCTCAATGCATCTCAACCTGTTCAGTGCATAAGACCCCTAAACCTCCAATTTAGTTGCTAAGAAAATGTTGTTGCAATGACCAGAAGCATTCGATTTTGTTTCATCAAAGTCATTTTATAGCAACCTGGACACAGTAGATGATTTGTGTTTTTAATCTCCTACACACTGCTCTGGTGTATTGATGCATCCCTATCATTATCATTACACCCACTGGCGCTTTGTTTTCCAATGGACAGATTAAAGAGGAGATCAATGCAAGAGTAACATCACACAGCCACTCAAAAAAACAATGCAGAAATGGACCAACTGATAATTAGAACTGGCCTTGCAGTGGTTAGTGACCTGTGTAATGTCCATTGTGCCCACCGTGCCAAATAATTGTCAAGAAAAACAGCAGCATGGCACGATGAAACAGCTGATTTAATACAAACTGCATAATCCAGACACTAAGCGGATGTAGAAATAGTACCTCTATATTCAATTAGTCACTTAGCGATGACACTTCTATCTTACAACTAAATACCAGCTCTGTGCACGCTGCATGTTGTCTGAGCAATACAACACCCTGTAATTTGTATGTAATTTCTTTCTTTGCTTAGTAAAGTGATGAAAAGTGAAAGGCTAAATAGAACAGCCTATTTGCAGGAGTAGAAATTAAGACAAATACTAAAGGGATAACATACTGCAAACACACGCACACACACACACACACACACACACACACATGCACATGCACATACTATATTACACTAGACTACACACCAACCACCCCCCACCATGTCTGCATGGAATCAGTTTCCTGCTGAGATGACTTACATAACAACTGGCCTGCTTTCCCACCAAAACAGTTTGGTTTTGAAGAGAAAATTAAAGAGGGCTGCTGAATAGGAAAAGGAGAAGGAGTAAAGCTCTTTGCACCGCTCCAAAAATAGCGTTGTTAGGCGCTGGGTGCGCTTGTCTCCATGGTGACGGCAGCACAGTCCTCTTGGAGCTACTGGTGTCTTGTGATGGTGGAAGAGGACCTACTCAAATGCTTGCTCTTACAGACACACACGCGTGTGCACACCACACACACACACACACACACACACACACACACATATCTACAGCCAACTGTATATGTTTTTCTCTGAAAGAAAGGAATGTACAGCAGCAATGTGCAAAATACACTTGTTTTTCAGTCTTGCCTTTGGTAGCATGTCCATCCATGTAAGCAATATTGTAGAAAACAGACAGTTCACAGCATTGCTAAAATCTCCACTCCTTCACTTTATTATCACAATGATCCAGATTCTATCACAAAAAGACAGACCTGGAAATTTCATGATGGGCGAATGTTCTCTTCTGCTATGTCCTTCATATAAGATCCATACGCACTAATCTAATTTACAAGCAATTATTGAACCAAATTAGTTTTTTTGTGTTGTTGATATTCTTTATTCCTTCCTTCTCTATACAGTGGAGCCATTCCCACGTAAACTTAAGAGTAGTTGTAGTGTTTCTTTCTAATTTATGCTGTGGCACAGTCCTTGTTGCACAAGGCTGCCTCAGCATAGTCTAATTAAAACTGAGAACAAAATCCATTTCCCTCTTATGGAAAGGCATTATCGTCTCATACATAAACAACCAAGTCAAATCGAATGTCTTTGCTGATGAATACAAACGAGCCTTACATTACTTAACTTAAGTAACCTACTTTACCAGAAAGAGTAGAAGAAATGCTATTGTCACAACAACTGAATTTTCTATTCCAAGAACATGATGCTGACATGTTCCGGGTGCTCTAATTGTGGGCATGTTGCTCCCAGGGAGAATAACAGATAGGATAAATGTTTAAAATGCAACTAGCGATTGCTGGGAACCTTCAAGTTTATCATCACACTGAATTGGCACACTGACTCCTAGGCTTTTAGTGGGTGGAACTGAGACACAGAGACATCCAGCTAGCAATTGTGAAAGCTGTTCCTCAGGCCTCCTAACCCTTCTTATTCCCTGCGTCTCTCTGTGGCAGGAAAAGGTCTGTGAGTGGGTGGTGGCCCTGTCATCCTCTTCAGTGTGCTCAGGTGTTTCTAGGAGCCAGGAAGTAATTGAGTTTCCCCTCTTGAAAATACCCATCAGCACAAAGCTAGTAATCCTTCTGAAATTAAGTGGACTGCAGTGTTTGCGTGTGTCCTGGTGAGTCTGGCCATGCAGGGAGAAAACTCATGGCCAGACTCCCACAATTGCAATTATAAAGGGAAGAACCCCTCACACAGGGAGATGCTTCAGGAGAGGAAAAAAAAGAAAGAAATATAGTGAATAAGAGAAGATAAGGAGGAGAGAATGTTATGAACATATGAAAGGATCTTTTAATAGAAACTGAGCAGATTCAAAATTTCAGTGGCATCATGACATTGGAACGTTCCCTTTGTCTGGGATCAGGCTGTGCTTCACACCCAAGGACGCCCTCCATACTGGAGAAAACACTGAATTCAAAAAGTATTCACATTGATTCAAAACTGTGGTAATGGTGTCACACGTTGCTGTTCTTAATTCACACGTTGGACCTTCATCAGAAAAGAGCAGCCAGAAAGGACACCAGTTGGCTTCTACAATAAGGAAATCTATCTCATGACTCAGACAGGTGTTATATATCACACGACATCATACATGTGGAAGCAGAAGTGGGTAGTCATATCTTTTTCTGAACTGCTTAACTGCTACTTCAATACAGTAGGGTAAGCTGTCCAACTAGCCTGTTGGGTGTGATGTTATGAGCTAGTGTAGATAAGTACAGTTCTGATCTGTATTGAGAGAGGGTGTGTGTGTGTGTGTTGGGGGGTGGGGTGTTCTGGGACGCCAGAACATAATGTTGAACCTTCTGAAGGTGTCATGGGCCTAATTCAAAATATCTCTGATGGGACGTACTCACGTGATAACCCCAACGACACCAACTTCTTAAGAATGCAAGTACAGAAAACACATCTTTACAGTTTGAGATGGGCTGTGTGCTTGAAGTCACACAATCATAGACACACAGGTGTTCATTTCCTCAGCTATTTCAACCAGCTCTGTACTATAGCCTATAGCACTGTTTATTTGTGCCAGCTCATTGGGGCTCCTATTCTTTCTGGTCAACTAATTTACCACAAGATGCATCCTGGGTATTTTGAGCTTGGTTAGTAAACTTCTGGGCTCTTTATCCGTCCTCTGTACTCAGCGTTCACAAGAACGGACAACGAGAGAGATCTTTGATGTGGCATTTGAAGAGACAGAGAAAAAAAGACAGAGTGGGGAGAAAAAATTGCGAGATAGAGAAATGAGAAAAGACGAGGGAAACATAGACAGGAGGAAAGATATAGAGAGACTGAGACAGAAACAGAATGACAGAGAGCAAAATATAAACAGAGACAGAGAAACAGAGCAGGGCAGTGAGCACGAAGGCACGATATGGTGGTTCAGGGTGTATTTCTGTGACTTTTATGCCTTCCTGCTGAACAAAGAATACGCTGGCTATAGCTGTTCACCCTACCAAGTAAATAAAATATGCATTCCTATCCCTGTTGTTTACAGTGAAAGTCCATGGACAGAGAAGCTCTGCAGCGTTTAAGCGATAAGGGCAGATGAGAGAGCCCATCAAAATGCCTCTATAGTGCACTTTGCTGAAAGGAGCCAGTAGATAGGGATCAACTAAGTGGTTGACAAGAGGACCTATAGTGAGGCCAAGCTCTAACTCACAACTCAACTCGTGAGAACGGAAGTTTAATTTCTCCTCTCACACGTTTCCAGTCCCTGGCAGACTTTCCAGTCCATGTGGAAGGTGGGACAACTAACAGTTTGAAACAGTCTCTGACCAGTATGGACACTGGAGAGGAGCGCCCTTGTTCTCATTCTCACAGTAGGCTGCAGTATTCAGTTCTTCTATCCCCCACTTTTTGGGGGATAGAAGCAAGATATATGGATGATTCTACAGAAACAGTTAAAATTGGGGGGTGTAAAAATCTTCCAATTTGTATTCTATTTTCCCCAATTCTAAAGGATACATGTGTTAGCCCAGTCTAAGATACACAAATCTACTACAGATACAGTCAAATGTTTTGGAGATTATTGTACTGAACAACTGAAAATGTATCTAGATTATTTGCAAATTAATATTTAATCAAATTAAAAATGTTATTTATCAAGATAAATGTTTTTTTTCTTTGTGAACTACATGTTTTAGCTTGAAACCAACTTATTTTTCATGGAGGAAAACATTAACAGTAATAATAATAACTGACAATAAAATAATAGAATTGATAATAACAATGAATAATAAAATAAAAACTCAAAAGAATGAAGAAGGCACGATGCAAAAAAAAAAAAAAGGAAACCGTGCTGCCTTATTCATTAATACCCAGGACAAGATGTTACTATCCCTTGTGCCATAAACCAAGGTAAACACTTGTAGGAGCCCAATTCAGATTAAAAAAACAAAACAAACGAGTGATATAACCACCATCAGATGCAACACCATAGCAGACATCAGGCTACACCGTCATAGATCTACAGTCATTCCTCAGATGGCACCATTCGCCAGTTACCTACCCTAGCCAACAGCGGTATGTGGCATGTCAGTGAGGTTATCAAGTGGGCACCTTCCTTCACCAATGTTTCATTAAGTTAGGCCCCCGACACCTCAAGAAGGCTAAACTGTGTATTCCAGTGTCCTGGAAACACCCCCCTCTATGCCACCACCTTACAGCAACTCCCCTTTACTCTTGCCATCTAATGCCTGCCATCAACCTAGCATTAACCTAGCCTTGGTTAGCCTTGATCCTAGCCTTGACCTAGCATTAGCCTAGCCATACCAGTACAAGCCTGTCTCACTGATACATCAACACAGCTCGACAACACAGCTAAACAGTGTGT